>SNQJ01S0021213.1:177223-194726 GCA_010110895.2 Picea sitchensis | reverse complement strand
CTGGTGGTTTATGTGGGATTTAATTTTCATTAAGTTTCTGGTTCAAATTTCATGGAGAGTTGAAAGTGGGATCCATTTGTGAGAGACTAAAACTGTCTCATAGATCACAATCCGGATAAGAACATCCTACTCATAGACAATCGTTCTTCCATCCAATATTGTTTCCCTAATTTCATAGTTACTAAGAAAACAAACACACCCTGTTATGCATGCATCACAATCCCGATAACAACATCTCACAATCCCGATAACAACATCCTAGAAAATCGTTCTTGCATCCAATATTGTTTCCCTAATTTCATAGTTACTAAGACAACAAACACACCCTGTCCTGCAGCACACATTTCTAAAATTTTTAGATAACAATAAACTCGGGAAATGATCTTTATCGTTGTTTAATGGATAAGAGCTATTTTTAGATAACAATAAACTCGGGAAATGATCTTTATCGTTGTTTGATGGATAAGAGCTGGAAGGTTGATATTATATCGATGAAAGTTGTGTGAAGCTGCCCACATCCAAATTCACTGACGTGTCACCTAATCAGCAGAATAAAATAATAATTTCAAGAAAAATGTGATCAGATCATCTCGGATATTTAGTTCCCACTTCATATCAAGTAGTATAAAATCCCGAAACGATCCATTTCTTTTGCATACCCAGAGTTATTTGTAATTTTCGTTTTCAGGCTTCTTGTTTCCTACATTGTCTGTTTCGCTTGTTCGAGGTCCGGTCTAGCCAGAACTCAGGTTAGATTCTCAGTTCATTTTTGCATGGGCTTCACTTAGAATCCTCAGATCGACATGTTTCAGGTTTTCGTATGCGGTTTCATCTGAAATTTGGGTGGTTTCATAAAGATCGCAGTATCCCTCCCTCTGGCTTTGGAGTATCGGCCTGCAATTTCTGAAAGCTATAGCTACACCTTTATTTTCATGCTCACTAAATCTAATTTATATTACATTATAACAGTGGGCCGTGACTTCTGATCTGCAGAAAAGATAGGGTTTACTGATTTTTCAATTACATTTGTGTTGTTACAGCTTATTTGGATTTGATAATGACGATCATTATCGATCCTGATGGGAAGCAACTTTTTCCGATCAACGAAATCGGTAAGTCTAATTGCTGCGGTTTAGATAAGTGTGAGTGGTTTCATTCACTAGTCTAGTATCTGGTCTAGGGTGATCTTAAAAATAAATTATTATTATTATTATTATGTAAATATTCCTATTACAAATGAGAAAAATGTACATTCTATTAATTATTTGACAACTTGGAAGAAATAGCAATTAAATCTTGGATTTCTGAAATAACAGTTTGTGAGTTGGATGGTGTAATGAGAGACAATGCTGCTCGTTTATAATATATTATCATATTCATATTTTTAATGGAAAATTTGAAATACCAAGCTAGGTTTATTTGTGTGGACTCAAGAAATATTTTTTTGAACTATAAAAAATTGGTAATTATATGAAGATTACTTAAGGATTACTTGAACATGACCCAGATTCAAATCAGCCTGCTGCCATTATAACTCCAAAAATATATTTATATTCAACAGCCAGTAAACCAGATATGGTATATTCAGAAAAACCTATGTAAAAATTGAGATCAATGCATCATCAAATTAAATAAATATACTTTTATCATCTTTTCTTCACTTCAATCTATATCATTGACATAAATGTCTATATTATTGACATAAATTTAAGTTAACATATATAAAGATATTAATGAATAATATGTTTTTAAATGTATATTTTTAAATTATCCACATAAAAAGTATATATATTAATTAGTTAATAATATATATATTTTTTTTTTTGCAGAGAGCTTGCAGGCAAATCAAAACAAAAATAACAATGCCGAGCATGGAAACACTCTTGTCCTAGATGGCGGGTTCGTTGTGCCAGAGATAAACGCTTTTGGACATGAATTCAGGTTAGTCACTGACAATAAAATAAACTAAGATAATTGACATATGAGGCCCTAACACTACCGATAATTTTTAATTACACAGTATTAAGCATATTTCAAAAGGTTGGATTTATATAATAATTTATTTGTATATACTTTAGTGGTGGAAAAGTTCAATTCTTATTGTGATAAAGTTTTTAAAAAGTGTTGGATCCTTCTTAATCAATCTTCTTTTTATTATTAAAAAAATATTGAAAATTTGACTTTTTTATATTTAGAAATTTGAAAAATTTAAAATATATTAAACAAATCAAATTGTTTTAATTAAAAATTAATTTTTTTAATAAGGCATTTTCTAGACCACAATAATGACCTACTTTTCCAACCATCAACACCCAATTTTCTTTGAGCTGACTGGCATCTAATGACATCCATTAAGATAAACCTAAACCTAAAAATTAAAATGATAATTTAATCTTTTTATACCCATTTTTACTGTTTTTGTAGCGGACTAACCTCCAATGACATCAACTAAGATAAATCTAGTCCCCAAAATTAGAATGATCTCTCCCAGCAGTTTTTCTTTAAATGTATGGACGTTGCTTCATTTGATTTCTGTTTCAGATTCTAATTTTTGGTTCTAACAGGGACTACAATAAGGAAAGCGACCGGAAAGCAAGCGTGGAAGAATTTTACAGAATCAATCACATGAACCAGACATATGAATTTGTAAGACCTAAAAATTCATCGCCTTTTAGATGTATATTGAAATTACAAGTATGATAGGTAGGGTTTGTTAACTGAACAAATGAACTCTATGACTGTTTTAGTAATTGGTATATATTTGGTATACAATGATATATATATGGTATATAGTTTTAGTGATTTTAATGGTTAAGAATATGTGTTTTCTTATAAAAAAAATTACAAATCCCTTATTTCTCAAACAAAGAAATCTCATACACCAATTTGATATCTGACTTAACCTTGATACACTAATCTTTTCATTATTTTTCAATTAAACACATTAGAAAAACGAATTAAATTTTATAATAAAGTTAAGTAGATATGGCTATTCCTTCCTAGGCAATAAAAATGTGCATCATCATATTCAAGTGTGGTTGTCCCTATTTTTTTTCATTTTATCGGGCTTTGTATGATCAGATAGTGCGTTGGCTGTACAGTAATAGAGCGTTGGCTGTACAGTTGAATGTTTGTTTTCTCTTATTATCAGAGAGAGAATGTCAGTTAGACAGTTGGATGACTTTTCTAATGTTTGATTTGTTTATGATATGCAGGCTGTTAGAAAGCGTGAACAATACAGTAAGCTTGATAGAGCTCGTATGAGCATCTGGGAATGCTGTGAGCTCTTGAACGAGTATGTGGATGAGAGTGATCCAGACCTTGACGAGCCGCAAATAGAGCATTTGCTGCAGACAGCAGAAGCTATCAGGAGGGACTATCCCAATGAAGACTGGTTGCATTTGACAGGGTTAATTCATGGTAATGATCCTGCTACATTTCTTCATTATTTTTAAGTTGCGATCCTGCTCCATTCCTTCATTATTTCTATGTTGTCCTTGTTTTACTTTTAATTCATGGTTATCCTACTCAATGATATTTGTTTTGATTGTTATCTGAATTTTAAAATAACCCAAGCTATAACAAACATTGTGAACTGCAGATCTGGGTAAAGTGCTGCTGCATCCTAATTTTGGACAAGAGCCTCAATGGGCTGTTGTAGGTAAGACCACTATTATTGGTAATAGCTAGCACATCTACATCAGTAGTAGATGGTTGATTTGGGTTTAAGTTTTATTTGACAGAATTATCGTATGAATATGTCAACTTCTTATGTTGTTGATAAGACTAAAACATGTTTACAGGTGATACGTTTCCACTGGGATGCGCATTTGATGAGTCTATTGWTSAGTCTATTGTTCAKTGGGTAAAKTGATAYTTAAAGCCAACTTCTTGAACACTTTCTATATACTTCTGTGCAACACAATTCTCACATGAGATAAGGATTGAAWGRGGATTKTTTGAAATTGCAGTATTTTAAGCAGAATCCTGATTACCACAACCYTGAATACARCACTAAGTATGGAATTTATTCAGAAGGTTGCGGCCTTGACAAAATTACTATGTCCTGGGGTCACGACGARTRCATGTACATTGTAAGTATAATTTMTYTTCCATTTTWTAAAAACTTTTTACTGTATGTGGGTAAAAACGCTCGAAAATAATTCCATTTTTTATGTGGGTAGAAAGGGTAATGAAAGTAACGGGCATACCCTACCTGGGTAGTAGAGTGCCCAATTACATTAAATTTAAAATAGCAATTGTAGGAAGGTTTGGTTCGTACATGATTTACAAAGTTTCAACTTAAATTTTTAATATCTCTGTACATAATACGATTCCAGGTTGCCAAGGAGAACAGGACTCAGCTGCCTCCAGTTGCTCTATTCATAATACGATTCCATTCCTTCTATCGTGAGTGGGAAGAAGAATATTGATGAAATTAACATATGTAGTTTGATCAATTCATGGCTTTGTTTCTGATACTTATCAATGGTTACCATGAATCAGCTCTGCACAGGGCCAATGCATACACGTACTTCATGAATGACGAAGATAGAGAAATGCTAAAATGGCTTAAGATATTCAAGTAAGAACTGTACCCATTTTTTAAATATTTCAATATCATAATATAATTATTTACATCGATAAGCATGCTGATCCTGTGATAATCATGATCATGTGTTAAACAGCACATACGATTTATACAGCAAGAGCAAAGTGAGGATAAATGTTGATGAAGTGAAGCCTTATTATCTCTCCCTCATCCATAAGGTATATGCTAATAATGATGGCTGACAATAATTTTGAATCTTGATTCTGAATCTGGTTATGTACTATGGATTGTTTAATTATATAAAGAAGCTTTATTTTTTAGTTAATAATGTTATATTGCTACACTGTGCAGTATTTTCCGGAGAAACTGAGATGGTAATTGGCGGAGACTGAATGCTTTTGCACAGATGGTTTTCAACCATTATTATTTGATATTTGAAATCTGGTTTCTCTGTCGCTGGCTGATTCCGTTCAAATATGAAGACATTTCCAGACCGTTTGTGCTCAGATATAGCTGTATTTGTTTGTGTATATAAATTAACGGCAGATATCTAGGGTTCAGCCTATTCCCTGGTTGGGTAGAATAATCATAGAAACAATAATTACTGTTTAAGTTACTGTGAATGATTTGTTATTAATTTCAGAGTTAGAGGAACTCTCCAGTTACTGTGAATAATTTGTTATTAATTTCAGAGTTAGAGGAACTCTCCAGTTACTGTGAATGATTTGCTATTAATTTCAGAGTTAGAGGAACTCTCCAGGAAATGTAGGTGTCATTTGTATATTTTGTAGTGCTTCAGAACAGGTTTCCCATGATAAAAATTTCTTATACCAAACATAATAATTGACTGGTTTTCAAAATGCACTAGAAAAGATTTTAAAATAATAAAATGTGATCGTATCAACATGATAATGGCTCGGGTGGTTTTTTTTTTCCAACCCTAGATTTTTTTAACATTCTAAGTTATCAAGATGAAAACATCTCTTTATATTATGTTTATTTTGAACTTTGATAGTTATAATGCTGAGATGAAAACGTTTGAACTTTGATAGTTATAATGCTGAGACGAAAACGTCTGTTATTGTTAGATTTAATTTGAACTTCTACAGGTATAACGCTTTTCCAATTTTATTTGGTTTAGATTCACCATTCTAAATTATTTTTAATATAATTTTATTTTGCAATGTTATCTATTTATATATATAATTTCATCAATTTAAAATAATTTTTAATATATTAAATAAAAAAAATATGGAGAAGATATGGACCATTGGAACCCACCTCCAAACAGAAGGAGTAGATGAAGGAGGATATCATATCTAATCCATCATATCTGACCACCTAGACCAATAGCCATTGGATCCCAAGGAAAGTGCACGAAACAAGTTCTGAAGTCATCGAGATTGTCCATTGTCAGAGTTGACAGGTGGCAGCAGATTCAGAAGTTCGAGGACTCGGACTTCATAGGATTTTCAAGGGGAAGAGTGGGGTCAATATGAGCGATCAGATCAAGGAAGGTCATGAGCCATCGATCTGACGTGAGGAAAGGTTCACGAATCGAAAGATCAGAGGTGAGCAATATTCTGACTTCATGAAACGCGAAGTCCTAAAGTGCTCGATAGTCAAGCCCCAAGTCTTAGTCTATCACCACAATAAAAAGGTATAGAGGAGAGGATATAGCGCTTAGAAGGATTCACTGATCAGGAAATTGAGAATCAGGAGAAGAGAGGCAAGAAACCTTCCAACTTCGTGAAACGCGAGGTCCTGATAAGTGAAGGGGAGGTCTGGACCGTTGGACCACATGAGACTTTGGACCGTTGATCTGACATCAGGGGTTCAAAGATCATACTTTGGGAGGATAAGGAGGTGGAATAGTTTCCAACTTAGTGATATGCGAAGTCATGAAGTGCCTTTTGGATAGGCATGTAGTCACAGCCTGTGGTCGCATGGAGGAAGCTTACTCCTAGTACTTATTCATGCGAGCGTAGTTTTCATAAAAATACATGTGGATATGTAGTGAAGATTCTAGTAGGGAATCAAAGAGATGATTCAACTAGAGGAGTAGAAGATCCAGTGACTAGGAGGTTGACAGACCCTGCTGAGGTAGGGGGGCTGCATCACATCATCAATCTTTTAAATTCTCCTCCAAAGCTTCAACTCACCATCAAAGAAGTATTGTTAAGGTTTTCTTGGAAACCAAGGAAGTTTTTTATTTGAGGGTTTGAAAAAATACAAATAAAGGTGTAAGTGATGGAAGTATTCCAGACTTCCTTCATCAGTTTTTTAGAGGTAAAATATGTATGTGGCATCATCACAAAGCTTCATTTTTTTTTATCTCAAACATCTTAAGTCTTATGAATGGTCATTTGATCTACATTGTGAAAGGAAGATATTAATGCATTATTACTGAGATTAAGCATGAGTAATCTCAGTAAATATCTAGAAACTATATTAGTATGTGATCCATTTAAATAAGCCTTCCAAGCTACATTTTCATATGCCTTGCATGCTTGTCTAAAGAACTTGAAGTGACATTGTGGCATAAACTCTAATTGTGAATAATGATGCAAGAGAGAGCCTAAATGATAAAAATTGATATGCCCTAACATATGACAGGTTATATTATATTATATCAGGTCTAAATAATCCTCTCTCAACCTTCAGTTCACTTCTATATTCATTTTTCATGCACAAAGGTGAAAACAGTCACCTACAAGAGTTTGTAGCGCAAACTGTATTTTTCCTATGTATTGCATTACCAAGTCTTCAAATTTTCAACATAAACGAGATTTGGTCAAAATTAGACTTTGGAAAAAGGAATTTTGGGTCAAGGTGGACACATATAAGATTGTCCCCCATCAAATCATGTAGGTGGAACTTCGTTTCATCAATGGAAACATTCTAGGGATCAAATCCTAGATTGTAGGAATATGACTAGATTTTGGAAATCTGTGTTTTCTTGTTTTAGTAATTTGTTTTGGAGATAGATTCCGATGATATGGAAATGTATTTTTGGAAAGTGAGAGAGTTTTTTCACAATCACAAGCTCCTCTTCAAAAACCTCTCTTAGTTTTCCAATAGTTCTTAGGATTTGGGATCTATGGGTGAATCTTTGAGAGAAATATTTCCAGAAATTGTATACTCTGTTTTTGCTGGCCTCCTCACAAATTTGGATTTGAGTTGGATATCTTCAATAAACCAAAGATAGGTGAAGATGTTATGAGATCCATTTATTTTGGATCTATATGAGAATTTAATCTCTATATAAGAGGACCAAAGGGAGGAGCTAAGGGGTTCGAGATTGAAGACAATATTGTACTCTTTACTGTAAAACACTTTGATATATTTTGGAATGATAAAGCTCCTTCATTGATATTTCTCAGATCCCTCTCTCTTTCATTTCCTTTACTCTTGATTTGAATATTATGTTCAGTTCTCTGTTTATTTAATGATTGATGATTTTCATATTATCTTTTCATCAGTAAACAAAGGATGAAAAGCCTTTTGTTGGTTATATTCAACCTTTTACATGTGTTTTAAATGCATGTAATTTTTTTGATATAGTTAGCCTTCTCCATCCACCTGATTATATAAACCCTCAAATCAATATCTTTTTAAGGCCTTACTTTGTCTAGATATGTTCAAATTACCTTGAGTGCAGGAATGAGTGTGTGAGTTATTCATCTTTGATCCAATTTTCAAATACATCATTAAGAATTATGATTAAGTTATGAGGCTCTATTGATTTTCAACCTAAATAAAATCCTGGAGTCATAACAGTTGGATTCCATCACCAACTAGCTCTTCTTTGTGAGAAGGTTCGTTTGCATGATGGACTCCTAGATTAATTAGCACGTGTTGTTTTTTCTCCTTAGTTGGCCTTAGGATTGAGTTTGTGTCTAATGGCATCAGTTTTAGGTTAATTCCTCATTTGATCAATACAAAATATGGATTCCATTAAAATAAAATGGAATAAAGAGGTAACAAATAGCTCATACCTAACTTACGTCCTATAATTCTCCAACATTGTTCTTTACACTTAGTGCAACAAACACCAAATGGAATGGTTTACACAAGGTCAATGGAGAATGCGATTGGAAAATTCAAAATATTATCATAAACCCACATCTCACATATTTGTACATGCACCATGGATTCACAATATTTCATGAAGAGGTTTGGGAGAAATTCCTCCATGCAAAATTGTCCACATCAGAATTGTCTATGTCCTTGATGGAAATATATAAAATTACCTTGAAGATATTTTAGTCCTTGTCCTTCTTAAAAAGGATGATCCCATTATAGAAGTGGTCAAATAATACTTTTATCTCCCCTCTATCTAGTAAATGATCCTTCCCCTACAATATGGAGTGTTATGTCCCTTCTCTCGAAAATAAGTGAGGTTCCTCTTCTTTCTCCCAACATTCTCCCAACCTCTTGGACAATAATACATGCAGCCTAAAAACTAATGTTTAGGGAAACTATAATCCAATCATGAACATGTTCAACATTCCACCCTCTTGCATCCATGGTATATGACCACGTACTCATCCACATATGGGAGGCAAAGGTGGGAATATAAAACCATTTGGTTTTCCTCCAAGGTGTTGAGATAGAGTTATCGCAAGGCCTTGATATATTGTGAGGTCCTCACATTCAACTCACTAAACCTCCCTCTTAGCTTGAAACTCACCTCTCTTCCAAGAAAGAGGGAAGCCCCTACTCTTAGATCAATAGTTGTTTCCCTTGATATGACCCTATCCCGACCTCTTCAACATATCCCCATTTTGATGGAACATATNTTAGATGAATAGTTGTTCCCCTTGATCTAACCCTATCCCGGCCTCTTCAACATATCCCCGTTTTGATGGAACATATAAATTTCCTTCTTTCTTTCAAGTGGTTTCTCCACTCACTATCTATGGCCCAATTGAACCTTGGGTCTCACCATCAACCATTCCATTATCCATTAGATCCATGAGTCTTGGTACATTTATATTGATGGTTCCTCAAACTTTACCTTGAACTTCTATCCTTGATATATTTTAAACAAGCAAAGTAAATGTCTAGCAACAACAATTGGCCCCTTACAATCAAAACTTTCCAAACCTTAGCCAAGGAATGTTAATGTCCTACTCCAAACCTTATCCAAGGAATGTAGTACTTGTATTGTAAATAGTACACCACATAAAATCTTCACCACCCAAATATAGTTGTATTGTAAATACATCTTCCCACTTTCCCCTTATAATATSAAAACATTCACTAAGATTAATCCAATTTTTATCTTCACAAAAATGTGGTGTTGTCATTAATTTTTAMGMAACAAATACTTGAAATATAGGTTCAAATAACMATTGGCATAGATTACTCTCCAATGCACATGTGAATTTGAAATTGTAGGTGGATATTACTCTTTCAATATTYTTCAAAACCCCYTTTGCAACATGTGAATAGGAGATATTGTTAAAATTTCCTCGAGCCAAAGCTTCTCCAATATTAATTTGTACCCTAGAATGCATCTCTTTCTTTGTCTCTAGGATTAGTAGGTGCATGGATTCTGACAATACAGAGTTACTGACCATTTTTGGGGATGTGGGTAATAGCTTAATGTCTTGAATTGTCTGCCATAAACCTTATTTGGTTGACATTTCCAATGTCTTTCCACATTACAAGCACTCCACTAGATACTTCCTTATGATAGGAAATAATAAAAGAGGCTCCCTTTCAAATCATATTTACAACCCCAATATACATTACTAAGTTGACTAAGAACTATATTTCATTCAACTAACACAACTATTTGAGACTTCCAAGCCCTTATCATCCTATTTAACTCAATTGATTAGAAAAACATAAGGAAATTACCTGTAGGAAGGAGTTGTGGCCCCCCACAATATTTTGGGAATTAACAACATAGTAGACCACATTCCCACCTTCAAAAGCAGGGGGGAAATCCATGTAGTCATTAAGTGTTTCCATATGTCATGCTTGAAAACTTGGGCCTACATGATGATTGCAATCTTGCTTTACATAAACTGATTTTTGCCTCTTGTAGGTCTCAAATTGGAGTAGTTCTCCTAGAGATCTTGTTAGCGTTCTCACTCCTTGGATCGTTGTCACTGCAAACTCTGTCACACCTTGAATGCTTCCATAAGACACTATAGCATTGAACGCAATGCTTCATTTGTTACCACACCACTCATTAGTGAGTGACTATCCCACACCCATGTTCTCAACTAAGTTATGCATGTCAAGTGTTGCAACCCAAAATACTTCCAATAAGGTGTTCCTCGTTGTGGTGTTCTTTCTAGTGACTCACTTGCTACCTACAACCTTATCATGTCACAGATATATCCAACCTATAAATTCACACTCTTCCATGTTTGACTATGATGTATTCTCCAGTAATATTTATCATCCCTTTTATCCACAAAGACAATGACACTTTTTTCATCGCAACTTAAGACAAATTGCTATGCACAATATGCACAACTTGTTTCACTCTAGTGAGCACCTCACCCATATTGCAATGCAACTTGTAATTTGTGTGGATACACCATGTCAAGTTCTTAAGTCACAATCGACTCATCCCATTTTCCTTCACCTTGATCAAGATAGTACAGGTGGAAAGTGCATTTGTTCTTTATGGGAAAACAAAAATCTTACATCCTCCCCCACTTATGTTCAATGTTGCCCCAAAAACATCCTAGTAAATTCTACATGTCTCTGTCAACAAAATACTATACTTCAAAGTCTCTCCTTAGTGGTTTCTCCATCAATCCAAGTCTCAGTTTTTGTTTTATGCGCAGTTGCATGTCGCATCCCAAACCATTTCGGGGACTCTTGGCCAATTCCCCCTCAGGGCATAAAAGACTAATGAAGAAACATTTTTGAGTTCCGTGAGATGGTGAAATATTATTTTGGCATGGATTAGGTGACAAAAATATCCATATACTCCCGAGGGATGATTTCATAAATTGGACCCCTTAATCCAAATGTTGCATTGCTTCAAACTGAGAAAAACATTTTTTTTTGAAATCAATGAGTAAAGAAGCTTCCAAGGCATGGAACCTAGGAGTGAGGGGTTGTATAGCTGAAATCATATCCCACTAATCCATCAAAGTCGACGGTTACTCAATCCGAGTCTTGTTTTTTGTTTTATGCCCAGTTGCAAGTCGCATCCCTAACCATTTTAGGGACTCTTGGCCAATTCCTCCTCAGGGCATAAAAACATAACGGAGCAAATTTTTTTAGTTCCGTGAGATGATTAAAGCTTGTTTAGGCATGGAATATGTGAACACATTATCCATCTTCTCCCAAGTCACGGTTTCATAAATTGGAACCTTTAATCCAAATGTTGCATTGCTACAAACTGAGCAAACCACTAGTTCTCGAAACTGTTGAGTACTGCAAATTATGAGGCATGGAACCCAGGAGTGAGGGGTTCTATATATGAAATACTATCACATTAATCCATCATATTCTAAATTTACTTAATTCGAGTCTCGATATTCACTATATGACCAGTTGCAAGTCACATCCCAAACCATTTCAGGGACTCTTGGCCAATTCCTCCTCATAGCATAAAAACCTAACTAAGCAACATTTTTGGGTTACATGAGATGATGCAAGATATTTTAGGCATGGACTAGGTGACTACATTTTCCATTCTCTCCTGAGGCACGATTTCACAAATTGGGCCCCTTAATCCAGATGTTGGATTGCTTCAAACTGAGAAAAAACTAGTTTCTGAAATCAATGAGTAAATCAACTTCTGAGGTATGGCACTAGGGAGTGAGGGGTACTCTAGCTGAAATCGTATCCCCGTAATCCATCGGATTCGATGGTTCCTCAATTTGAGTCTCGATTTTCATTTTATGCCCAGTTGCAAGTCGCATCCCAAACCATTTCAGGGACTCTTGACAATTCCTCCTTAGGGCATAAAAGCCTAACGGAGTAGCATTTTTTAGTCCCATGAGATAATGCAAGATTCTTTTGGCATGGAATAGGTGAACACATTATAGATCTGATCATGAGGGATGGTTTCATAAATTGGACCCCTTAATCCAAATGCTGCATTGCTTCAAACTGAGCCAAACACACATTCTTGAAATCAATGAGTAAAGAAACTTGTGTAGCATGGAACCCAAGAGTGAGGGGTTATATACCTTAAATCCTATCCCAGTAATATATATAAGTCGACAATTCCTCAATCTGAGTCTCAGTTTTTGTTTTATACCCAGTTTCATGTTGCATCCCAAACCATTTCAGGGACTCTTGGCCAATTCCTCCTCAGGGCATAAAAACCTAACAAAGCAACATTTTTGAGTTTCGTGAGATGCTACAAGATTTTTTAGGCATGGAATATGTGACCACATTGTCCATATACTCTCGAGGCATGGTTTCATAAATTGGATCCTTTAATCCAAATGTTTCATTGCTTGAAACTAAGGAAAACACATTTCATGAAATCAATGAGTAAAGGAACTTATGAGGCATGGAACCTGGGAGTGATGGGTTCTATAGATGAAATCCTATCCCAGTAATATATTGGAGTCTATGGTTACTTAATCCAAGTCTCGATATTCATTATATTCTCAGTTGCAAGTCGCATCCCAAACCATTTCAGGGACTCTTGGTCAATTCCTCCTTAGAGCATAAAAACCTAACGGAGAAACATTTTTGAGTTACGTGAGATGCTGAAAGATTTTTTATTCATGGAATAGGTGACTGTATTTTTCATCCTCTCCCAAGGAATAGTTTCATAAACTATACCCCTTAATCCAAATGTTGGATTGCTTCAAACTGAGAAAAACACTAGTTCTCGAAATCAATGAGTAAAGAAACTTGTGAGGCATGGCACCCAGGAGTGATGGGTGATATAGATAAAATCCTATCCCAATAATCGATTAGAATATATGGTTCCTCAATCTGAGTCTCATTTTTCATTTTATGCCCATTTGCAAGTCGCATCCCAAACCATTTTGGGGACTCTTGGCCAATTCCTCCTCAGGGCATAAAATCCTAACAGAGTAGCATTTTTGAGTTCCATGAGATGCTGCATTTTTGTTTAGGCATGGAATAGGTGACCACATTTTACATCTACTCCCTAGGCATGGTTTCATAAATTGGACCCCTAAATCCAAATGTTTCATTTCTTCTTACCGAGCAAAGCACTGGTTATCGAAATCGATGAAAAAAAACAACTTCCGAGGGGATGGAACCAGGAGTGAGGGGTGATCTAGCTAAAATCATATGCCAATAATGCAACAAAAATCATGGTTCCTCAATACGAGTCTCGGTTTTCATTTTAGGCCCAGTTACAAGTCACATCCCAAACCATTTCAGCGACTCTTGGCCAATTCCCCCTCAGGGCATGAAAGACTAACGGAGAAACATCTTTGAGTTCCATGAGATGCTGCAGGATTGTTTAGGCATGGAATAGGAGACCAAATTATCCATTCACTCATGAGGGATGATTTCATAAATTGGGACCCTTGATGCAAATGTTGCATTACTTCAAAATGAGAAAAACACTAGTTCTCGAAATCAATGAGTAAGGCAACTTTTGAGGCATGGCACCGAGGAGTGAGGGGTGGTCTAGCCGAAATCATATCCCAATACTCCATAGAATTCGATGGTTCCTCAATCTGAATCTTGGTTTTTGTTTTATGCCCAGCTTCAAGTCGCATCCCAAACCATTTCGGGGACTCTTGGCCAATTCCTTCTCATGGCATAAAAACTAACTAAATTCTACATGTCTCTGTCAATTAACTACTATATCTTACTGCCTTGAAAAACGACTGCACCAATTTCAACTGCACATTGAGTTTAACAACCACTACTTCCTACATAAAAATGTGGGTTGCACCATTTTTAACCATCGCCATAACTAACTTATTATTCAACTTGGATTGAACAAAACTAATATTTATATAGTTCTACTCTTGGCTTGAAAAAAACTAATATTTGTATAGTTCTACTCGTGTCTTGAACAAAACTAATATTTGTATATTTCTACTATTGGCTTGCCTTAGACATATTGCCAACTAAAGCACCCAAGATTTGAAACAAACCAACTGATGGTTGGATTTATTACTCCATAGCATTGACCCTCATCTTCAATGGACATTTCTTATAATAATTCTAATTTGCACAAATCCAACAAACAACAACCTTACTACTATTTTTGTTAAAATATTGTGTAACTAAAAAGAATATTCTTATCCCCTTTTGTGGATTGATCATGTCGGTCATTGTAATTGACTAAATCCCCTTTTGCGGATTGGTCAAACCCTAATTGTAATAGGCTAAATAAGAAGTCGGCCCTGCCAGTGAAGAGACACTTCCACACATGCCAGAATTGTATAAATAAGAGAGGCCAATGCCTCATTTAGACACACACTCAGTTCACTCATCTAGTGCGCAAGTTTTGAAGGAAGCTGCAGTTGTCGATTCTTGGAAGAAGGAAGAGAGAGAGGTGTGTTTCTCAATGTTGGATGTTCTCTGTTGTCTGGTTCATTATCTTGGCATTGTATTGGCTATCTATATTAAGGAAGTTTTTCTGGGTTTTCTTCCCCTTGAGGGTTTCCCAGGATAAATGCTTGTGTACTCTTGTGATTGTGTTTCTCTCAGTGATCATGTCTATGCTATTGTTATCTAGTAAATTGAAATTAACCTAATAATATCATAAACTTTAACATGGTATCAGAGAGAATCTGAAGAGAGCATCTTTCACAGGAAAAAGAAAAACATCACTGTTGTTGTACATGAAAATTAGGGATTTTTATTGAAGAATCTTTTCAGCCCAAATCCATCTAGAAAGGTACTCCCTACCTCATGGAACATTTTGGCATCTTCAACGCACATTTTCAGTGGCTAGATCTCCCAGAAAGTGAAACTCTAATTTTCATAAAGTACCATAAGTACCATAAAACCAGAGTACCAGAAGTACCAGAAGTACCAGAAAACCAGAAGCACTAGTCTAGAAATCCGCATATCAAGTTTGAAGGGGTAAAATTTGGATTTTCAGAAATCTGACTTTACCATCATACTGACCTCAATCCAGCACATCTTTTGGTGAGTTCAGTTTTCAGATCCAAGATTTTTTTTTATTATTATTTATATAGCCCGAAGGGCTAGGGTTTCTTCTACAAGAAAGAATGGCTACCGGCATGAGGGTAGAAGACAGGCTGGAAGGATCTATAAACTTCAGATCTTGGAATCATAGGTTGCAGATGATTCTAAGACGAGAATGATCTCCTAGAACATGTTACAGTGGGTGTACTAGAACTAGAGGAAGAATATCAAAAGACCAAGCATAAGAAGAATGAAAAGAAAGAAAAATGAATCGTGTCAGATTTAGTAAAGGATCACTTGATCCCTCATATATCCGAACTACAGACAGCAAGGAAAATGTATGAAGCACTCAGTAGGTTATATGAAAGCAAATACATTAGCCGAAATCTTACCTTAAGAAATCAACTTCGTAATATGAAGATGGACAACTCAGAATCTGTCACATCCTATCTTATGAGAGTTTCTCAGATTAGAGATCAGATTGCAGCTATTGGATATGTCATTAGTGACAAAGAACTTGTAACCAAAACCCTAAATGGGTTACTGACATTTTCTAGTCCTTTTGTAAAAGGAGTGTGTGCAAGAAGAAAGTTACCCAAGTTTGATAAGTTATGGGCAGATTGCACACACGCAGAATCTAGACTTGCAGACCAACATAAGAGATTAATTGTCGATGAAGAGGAATCTCTTATAGCTCAAAAGAACAAAAGAAGTTCCTTCAAGAAGAATAATAAAGAATCTAACTCCGTAAGAGTTCCAAACAAGAAGAAAGATGTTTCAAAGATCAGATGCTACAACTGTCAAAAGTTGGGACACTTTTCTTATGACCGTCCTCAAGGAAAAGGGAAAAGAAAGTATCAAGCACATGTGGTAGAGGAAGAGGAATCTCCTCCCTCAAAGAAAGATTTAGCATAAATTAAAGATTATGTACTTTAAGTTGAAGATAGTTGATCTGAAGAAATATAGAAAATGGTGGAGTCTGTGAAGCCTCCCCACACAAAAGCAAAAGATAAGTATTCATGTTTATTTTTAGTATCTTGTTTACTTGAATACTTTATCATTACAAGTTCATTTTTTTGACAATGTTAATTAACCTCGTTTATTTCAATGTCTGTGTAGACTTATGATGGAAGTATCAAAGAAGAGGATGAAGAAAGAGATAACATATTTATTTCATGTATGATCACTCATGAGAGTGACAAAGAAAGCATAATGTAAGTAAGTTTACAAGTCTTAGAAGAAATAACTTATGCCATGAATTGCAGAAGTTAGACAACACGACACAGACATATGATATGGTGATAGTCAGTGAAGACCAGACAATATCCGATATTCATATAGAAGCAAGAGGATCCTGAAGATGCAGAACAAAAATATTCAAGATGAAGAAAAAGATGGATACTCATATATAGTGGATGAGATGCAGGTAACTACAGGTTGCTCCAGTACCATTCTTATAGATGTAGAGGGAGCAGGTTGATCCAGTATGAAGACAAAAAGAAAGAAATATTTGAACTCAAGAAGGCACCCAGGATATTACAGAAGAAAACTTCAAGGATAATGATTAGAAGCTATCAGTTTGGTGCAAGAGGGAGCCATGTCTCCCAGTTTGAAATGAAGTATCGTGATTTGATGCAGTTAGAAAAGAAGATGGATGGTGCCCAGATATTTTGATCAAGATGAAAGTTATCCAGTAGATGGATGGTGCCCAACAGATGGGTAGCATGGTATTATACCATGGAAAGGTTTTGGACAACAAGAGATTTTTTTAGATCCCATAGCTAGACCTTCATAGAGAAGGAGAAAGAGAAAAGACCTTCGTAGAGAAGGAAAGAGAAATCTCACAGGTATACCTTCATAGAGAAGGAA
>SNQJ01S0021213.1:156902-177213 GCA_010110895.2 Picea sitchensis | reverse complement strand
ATCTTTATTTTTATTTAAATGGGTTATTAATAAAAAATATTATTTTTTTAATTTTTTTATGTTTATTTATTATAATTATTAATTATTTTTTTGAAATTGAAATTATATATATATAATTATTATTTCTTATTATATTAAAATAATGAATATAAATATTGTTATTATGTTTTTCATGGTATATTTGTAACGTTTTTTAATTATGTGTATTTGAATAATATCTATTTAATTTAAAAACTTATTTTCTTTTATATGGATCATTTCATATTTTTTTTAATGGTGTGTATCTCCATTCATTTGGACAATTCACTCAACACATTTTTTATCTACTATTTAATTATGTGTTATTTAAATTTCTCTTATGCTACTTAACATTGTTATATTTAGAACTTTGCATTTAACATCATGTGTTATCTATTACATAACATATTTGTTACATTCTCTTTTAATTATACTCATCTAAAATAATATCCATTTTACTTAGAAACTTGAAATTTTGGAGGGTTTTAATTATATACATCTAAAATAACATCCATTTTACCTATAACTTGAATTTTACATTTTATTTTATTTTATATGGATTATATTTTTTCTAACCATAGTGTGCATTCCCTATATTTGAGACTATTCTTTCTACACAACCCACTTGAATTTTACTTTTTAAGTTTTATAGGGGTTATCCTTTTTCATTCCATATTTTTTCTAATTATAAAGTGCATTTTCTATATTTACAACTATTCACCGACTCCTTATAAATTAGATGTCATTATCTCATAAATTAGATGTTTCTCATATGTTATTAAACAATTTTATATTTAAAACTTTGCATCTAACATCATCCTTTATATATTAAATAACATACCTTTTTAGCGTTATGTTGTGCCAAGCACCAACAACCCCCATTTTTCTCTTATTTCTTGCTTGAAAATCCCTTACTCAAAAGTTGGAGCCCATTTTATCTTCTTCTTTGATAACTTAGTGACATGAGTTTTGAGCTTGTTTTCTCCTCTCTCTCTAAGGGGCCACTTTCAGATCCATGTTTTTTTTGAATATATACATTTTGGATCCTCCACACTTAAGCTAATTTTTTATTACAAGTTTTTATCTTTTTGAGATGAGTTTCCTTAAACTCCAGAAGAGTTCCCACAAACTCCTTTAATTGATCTAGAGGACTCCCCACCTCTTTTGCATAACTATAATGCAAGTTTAAAATAGCTCTTTTGGTTTCACGAGAAGAGTTCATACTAACTCCTTTGGTCAAACAAGAGGAATTTATCCTTTACCTTCCACGACCACTTATATACTGCACATCGAGTCCTTTGGTATACACCGGGGACTTTGAAACAAATTCCTCTGGCTTCTCATAAGGACTTCTCATAAAATTCTCTGGTATAAACGTACGACTTGGCACTATAAAAGAGTGCTCTCCCTCTTCTCTTGGCCATTATTGTCGAGAACCCAAGAGAAGAAAAGGTCGTTGAGAGACAAAAGAACAAGCCTAAATCTTCCTTGTTTCAACTAGTCTATCCTCCATTTACATGGTCACAAGTACCAGGTATGCCCTAGTCAATCTAATAATCTTATGTTTACATAAAGATATGAATCTAGGGTTAGGGCTTCCTTTTCTTTAGGATGATGGTTGACCCATTTGTCCCGTACCTTTGATCCTCCCTTTGTGACTGTGACTCTCGTACCAACAATTCCTTTTCTCTGTTGATACATGATCAGACCCTGTACCTTAGTCATGGTTCTCCCTATTCCCACTCAGACCATAACAATGCCTTCCTCTTCAAATTGATCCAATTCCAAGCCATAGGACTATCGCCTACTCTTTCCGCAACCATGAAATCCCTAAAATCATTTAAGAAAAAAAATATTGCTAACTTAGGCATTTCCCCTCCATCACTAATGTATATAACCCTAGAAACAGGTGGGAAAGATATTGATTGAGACCTCAACCGACGGATAGTCTCAGAACCTATGGAGACCAAATCTCTTTCATTCTTAGCCATTATCCCAGATTTTGTTAAATTTCAAGGAGTGCTTTGTAAACTGGCAGCCTTCGCATCAAAGTCTCGAGTTCATTCCATACTTTTAATGTTAACTTTCCCGGTCTCCATTGGAGGATTTGAGGCCAACCTCGCCTGTAGCAACCGACATTCTTAGCACGGAGTTCCCCAGTCTCACAAATAGAAGGACTCAACAACAACTCACTCGATTATTTTGGAGGATTTAATATTAACTCCTCTTGTTTCCACCAGATGAGAGAGCATAAAAATTGTCGGTTTCTATACTTTCACATCCACACTTCACATCATTTTCGTCCACACTTCACATCATTTTCGTCATTTTATTCCAAGACCTTTTCACAAACTCCCCGAGTGTTTTCGACACCTTTCGTATGAATTTCTCCATTGCATACTAGAGCCTTTTACACCAACTCTTTTGATACACTAAAGAGCCCATCGACAATCCTTCCATTAACCCGCCTGGTGTTCATCGGAGATCTTTTCACCAAGTCCTCCGGTGTTCCTAGTGACCCATCAACACAGTCAAGATTAAATCCTCCGATAACCATCATATCATTTTGTAAGAATTGCTCCGGTGTCAAACCATCTGACCTTTCAATCCTTTATGATCTGAATTTTCACTAAGGCACCCACAATCCTTGTTATACTTTCGTCGTCTAATGACGATCTCCCACCCAGTATCAGTTCAAGTGAATCCTCGGGTTTTTCACTATTATGCATAGATAAGAATTAGTTGTATGCATAAACTATTATGTCTATTCTAGTTTTTGGTTTGCACTAATCTCACCTCTTTTTTCCAGATTCCGGTATGTCTCCGAGGAAGTGGTCGTCAGATTGAAGATGAGCCAGACATTTTGGATTCAGGGAATAGGGAGTGGGAAAGCTATCGTTTGAGACCTCGACCGACGAACAATCTCAAAACCTGTCTTTCGAAGCATAGGAGATCCAATCTCTCGTAGTCTTAGCCATTATCCAGGATTTTGTTAAATTTCAAGGAGTGTTTTGTAAACTGACACCTTTCGCATCAAAGTCTCTGGTTCATTCGGGAATTTTAAAGTTAACTCCCCCAGTATCCACCAGAGAAGTTGAGGCCAACCTCACCGGTAGCAACCGACATACTTAGCACGAAGTTTTGCAGTCTCACTTATAGAAGGACTCAACACCAACTCACCAAATTATTTTGGAGGGTTTAATATTAACTCCTCAAGTTTCCACCGGAGGAGTGAGCACAAACATTGTCGGTTTCTATACTTTCACATCCATGCTTCACAAATTTTCCTTTTTTTATTTGAAGCCCTTTTCACAAACTCCGTTGGTGTTTTCAGCACCTTTCACATGAATTTCTCCGGTGCACATCATATCCCTTTACACCAACTCTTCTGATACACTAAAGATCGCATGGATGATCCTTCCATTAACTCGCGTGATGTTCATCGAAGCTCTTTTCACCAAATCCTCCATTCTACCTAGTGACCCATCAACACAATTAACACTAAATCCTCCTATAGCCATCAGATCATTTTGTAAGAACTACTCTCGTTTCAAAATGTATGACCTTTTAGGTTTATTTATGATTTGAATTTTCACTAAGGAATCCACAATTCCTACTATTATAATTTTTTATTCTGATGATCTCCCACCTTATATCAGCTCAAGTGAATCCTCAAGTATTTCACATGGCTACTTAGATAAGACTTAGTTGCATGCATAAACATTTATGTTTATTCTGATTTTTGGTTTGTACTGATCTCATCTTTGTTTTCCATATTCCGATATGTTTCCGAGGAAGAAAGAAACCAGTAAAGCACCAACCAATGAAGATTTCAGAACTTGTCGTCAAAACAAAGATGAGCCAGACATTATCGAGGATATGTACAATGACACTTCCAGATTATTGGAAAAGGGGGAAGATGTTCTAAGATGGGAGTCCATCGACATGTTCTAAGATGAGCCAGTTGGAATAGGTGGGAGGCCATCGACATCCATCTGGATCAATCCTCCCCCATTAGGAAGAAACAATATCCATTGCATTAAGTTTCCCCATGAGATGAGGAAATGTTTACTGAATTTGGCTGCAGGTGAGCCACTTCCCTTGGTGCAGGAGCTGTCCTGCTTTGACAACTCGATAAAGTTGGATCCTTTGCTCGAGAGTTCCCTTCATATTTTTGTTCACGATATGATCACTGGATTCTTGTTGTATGCAGTCGAGGTAGATCTCTGTTGGTGGCAGTTGTTCTTCTATCTTCGAGGTGTCAAATAATGGTGGGAAATACGGTCGAAGGATATCCACGTTGAACACTGGGTGAAAGCCAAGAAAAGGAGGAATGTTGAGCTCGAAATAATTATCACCCACAACCTTGCTGATGGTTTATGGCCCATAACATAGTGGGAGAAGCTTTTGATGGGGTCATGTAAGGCGCTCTTTCTGCAAGTGCAACCAAACTTTGTCACCCACCTGAAACTTAGGTGGCGCCCAGTGTTGATCATGGTGTTTATTTTACCTGTCATTGGACTTCTATAGAATATCCTGAACCTATTGGCGGATGTCTTATATATGCTCAGTGAACCAGGTGGCTTTGTCAACTTCAGTTGAAGAAGGATATGAGTTGGCTGAGGTGACCACAAGGGGTAGTGCAACCTCTATGTGACCCAATGGTTGGAATCCCAACCCCACATGAAAGGTTTTGTGTCCGGTTGAGCTATGAAGGGATCGATTGTAGTTATGATGAAAATAGGGGATACTCTCATCCCATGTGCGAGGGTGCTTGGAATTATAAATGCGTAGGATATGTACGATCATTCGATTTACGACCTCAATTTGGCCATTTGTCTAGGGGTGGAAGGTCATGGATTTGGTGAGCTTGGTGTACAACAGTGACCAGAGGCTTGACCATAATGTGATGAGAAATAGACTATCTCGATCTGAGACAATGGGTTGTGAGATTCTAAAATGTACCCAAACTCAGTCGAAGAATAGATTGGCAATGGCCTATGTTGTGATGCTCTTCTTTTAGGTGGCCAAAATCGCCATCTTAGAAAAGTGATCCAAAACCACAAAAACATAATCATTTCCCCACTTGGTGGATGGGAGGCCCGACATGTAGTCCATTGAGATGGATTCCCATGGCCTGTTAGGAGTAGGAAAATGGGTGTACATGCATTGTTTCTTAGTGGTCGGTTTGGAAATCATGAAGGCAATGCAGGACTTGATATACTTGCTGACCTCATGTCAAAGTTTCACCCTGTAGAAATGTTTCTGCAACATTGCCACTTTATTTTTGACGCTGAAGTGTCCTACCACTTGACTATAGTGGCCTTCCCAGATCAACTTTGCTTGCTCACTTGATGGATCTCATACATGGCCCATATGACACAACAACCCGTCCCGAAGATGGAAATTAGTGACAACTGTATTTACACCCAAGATTTGGTAGGTGGTTGTGATGTTTGGGTCTGTCTCATAGAGTTGGGGCCATCTAGAGGTCTCATTTCCATTCTAGCACTGTGTTGAGTGTTGTGACCGCTGGTGTGCTAAGGAAATTGGTGACGCAGTTGGTTTTTCTTGTTTTATACTTGATGTTGAGGTGGAATTATTGCAAGCACGTGGACCACTTCTGATGGCGGTCATTCTTTAATTTTTCTTTTTTCTTCATGAACTGCAGTGGCTTATGATCAATGTGGATGACTATCTCCTTCCCAAGATTGTAATGTCTCCGTTGGTGGCAGGCTTGCACAATGAAGTACATTTCTTTGTCTTAAATAGGGTACTTACAAACAACATCGGATAATGTCTCACTATGATAGTCCACGGGGTGGTCATTCTGAGTGAGAATGACACCCACAACATAGTCTGAAGCATCTATCTCGATCTCAATAGGTTGTTGCAGGTCTAATATTGAAAGTACTAGGGCTGAGAAAAATCATTGCTTCAAATCATTGAATACTTGTTGTTGGGACCAACCCCACACAAATTTCACCTTACCACCACCCCTGGTTACTTCGTTGAGGGCCTATGCAATATGGGAGAATCCAAACACAAATCTATGGTAGAAATAAGCAAGGCCCAAGAAGCTCCGAAGCCCCACACAAATTATTTCCATTGAAGGATGGAGACCCTAGAGAAGTGTTTTTAGCATTTGAAAAGTTCCTAATCATGGTGTTGAAAGACATAAATGACACACTGTCAACTCGAAGGTAAAATCCAGACTGGGGTTGTCTAATTAACCCAAGCCGTTTGGAATGAAATGACCCGATGGGTTTAATGGCTCCGTTAGCCAAGTAAAGTCCTAAAAATGATAAAATAAATAAACAAAAACATGAATATGTACAAACGATCATAAATTGTGTATATACAACTTGCAAGGTTTACTTGAAATCTTGTGAAATGAATGTTCTTAAAAGTGTTTCTAAATGAGATAAAGAAAACACATAAATCCTTTTGTGTTTTGAATGTTTTAAATATTTCAAGCTAATGATTACTAAGTAAATATAATCAAAACAAAGACACAGAAACAATCATCCTATTTTTCCTGCATGTAAGGGAAACCTATGATAGAAAAATACCAGTACTTCCAGAACAAATTCAAAGAAGCATGTAATGTGTTGGAGAAAGAATATAGCAACAAAATAATTACTGATTAAAACTCCTATGATCTTATGATAATCAATATTTAAGAATGAGATAAAACTCAATTCTGAGTATCGATATTATCCATCATTTAATATTAGGAATAAATTCAATAATAATCAAATGATAAATTGATCACACATACAAAATGGAATAACAAATTATCAACAACATCTAAATACTTAACAATATGAAAAACCATATGATGGCAAGGAAAAAGTTGCATCAAACATAACAATATCTCATAAGACCGAGGCAATAGAGGAACATAATGGAATAAGCATCACATAGGTCTAAAGTCTATGGTGAATAGATTTCCCATATCAGTTCCCAAAATCACATGTCCATACCGTATCCCAACAAAAGTTGTCTTTACTACTAAAAACAATCACTATTTAAATTAGTTTTGGATTGACAACCTCTCATCATGCAAGATAGAGGGTAATCCCCCAAAAATAGATTGCCTTACAAAAATAGTACAATAGGGAACCACTCCTGTAGGAGTTTTTTTTCAAAATTAATTACACAATGGCATAGTTTTATTAAATATAAAAGAAACTACTAAACTATACATCGCATAATCCATGATGGATTCTCCTTGTGAATAGCACCATAATTATCATTTTCCTGTAAATGAAAAAATAAAATTGATTTTTAGAAAATAATACAAACTAACATTTAGAAATAGACTGGCTACAAAATCATTAGATTCTGTAGCTAGTCTTATATTAACAAAGAAAATCAAAATAAAGATTCTTATTTGACTTTTATAACAGAATAAAATCAAAGAAAAACAAAACCACTTTTACCATTCTAGAAATTAAACAGTAAAGGGTCGGATAATTCTGAGTTAATAATGGCATTGAAATTGGTTGCATTTTTTATGATCACACTATCGGTTCTTTTGGGCCTTTTGCTTGCCCGATATGTGCATGCATTCAATTCATGATTTTCTCGTTCAAGTAGTGAATCTTGAGCTGCCAAATGTTTTAATTGTGCCTGTAAATATGGTATGTCCTTGTAGTAGCGTAATATCCAGTACATACAATTGTCACAGTGTACTAATGCTATAGCACGCTGAGGTTGAGTGTACTCAACAATGGGTGCTTCTATTTTTCTTGTAGATTGTTTCAAATAATGGCTTATGCCAGCAAATCCCTTTTGGTATTTTAGAAATGACGGTAGTTTAGAAACACAATTGTATTGTGTAGCTTCGCTAACGATTGCATTTCTGAGACCCTGGTCATACACATATTCTCGGGAAAGGAAATCATTGAACTTGTCACCAGTTAAGTGATCATCGAACTCGATCACCTCAATCGACCTTAGATGATTCTGCTATTGATTTCTCAAAATCCTAGAAATTAACCTGCCTTGTCTTTTGTTTATGAAACTCAGGTCTGAGTTACCCTATTTCTTCTTCTTACGATTTTTCTTAATAGTTGGTTTTTCATGCAAACCCTGAGTCAGATCAATAGTAGGAGAAGGAGAAACCATCTCCTTCAACACATCCACTACCTCTTCTAACAATTTCTTGGGTACAAAATTATATTGGGGTTTTTGACCCACAGGGTTTTGCATAACAACAAAAATGGGTTCAATGAGATCACGATCTCTATGTGAATATACACCTTGAATTTCAGTCATAGGGTTACAATGATTGGGATTTATATTTGAATGCATATGCGAGCACACTATGCTCTCGGGTGGGAACAAATTGTTTCTACATAGGAAGTCTTCACAAGTGTCCCCAATTTGAGCTAGATGTGACAACAACAAGATTTGTATAAGCCCGTTTTGTTGTAACAATGTAAAATTTTATGGACAATCATCTTTGTTAACATTGTAGATCTTTGTACAAAAATTCTCGAGTGCTCTAAGGTCACCTAGGGTTAATATTTTCTGTTGCAACCATGGTTGTCTCTGGAGGAGGAGAGCCTTCGCCCCCTCCTTCTACAGCTAAATCCTTCCACAAGCTTCTAGCCGCCCAAGGAAAGAAGCTCCCCCCAGCTGCTCCACCAAGCTTCGTTAAGAAGCTAGAATTGATTCTGGAGATTATTCTCCCCCCTAACCATCCTATGAGTGTAGCAGTCTCCCTGTCAGATCGTGGACTAATAGGACAATTTATGGTGCTTTGGTCCTCATCCATATCTACAAACAACTGGATCCAAAGAAACTGGTGCCCACTGATCCAGAACAATGTAACCTTCTATGCAGTGGGAAGAAGTTTCTTTATATTCGAATTCATCTCACAAACAGATCGGGATCTCATCTTCAGAAACTGACCATATTTCATGGGAACTCAAGGGCTCTACTTGAACCATTGGACACCAAGCTTTAATCCAGTAGTGAAAGTGCCCAAGGACGTCTCGTTTTGGGTAATACTTCCAAATGTCCCAATCCATTGTTGGAATCCCACTTTGCTCCTGAAAATTGAAAATGGACTCGGTCAATATATTGACAGGGAAGATCCTAAGGACCAATACTCCTACGCACGCATCTGCATTGAAGTGGATCTAGAGGTAGCCCTCACAGAAGCAATCAAGTTAAAGGTTGGAGACTTGAAACATTACCAAAATGTTGATTATGAACAAATTTTGTTCAAATGCATGGGTTGTCATGAATACAACCACTTTCAGCGAAACTTCCCTAAAGACCCAAACAAGGAGAAAGAAAATGGAGAAGGATGGCAACAACCTAGAAGAGGAAGAGGCTCATCTAGGGAAAAAGGCCCAAGGAACAAAAAGACAAACCATGTACTATCCAAGGAGCAAGGAAACCAACCAGAGACGGTGATAATGGAAAGGGGTAGGGTGCAGGATCTAGAACATATAAAGAAAATAGAAGATGAGGCCCCTCAAGAATTACCAACAACTGAAGCGGAGTAAGGGAAATCAACACCAGAAGCCAAAGAGGAAGCGATGCTAGAATGGGAGAAAGAGCAAGGACAGACTTCGAAGGGAACAAACATAGATCCAGAAGTGGAGGAAGGTGAGGTCTCCTCAGATAATAATAACGAGGGAGAAAGTGACACCAATATAACCCTAATAAAAACAGGTAGAGGTAGGAAATCCAAGAAAGAAGAAAGAGAAAATGAGACCTATAAAGACATCTTGAGTGGATCGAAACCAACAATCATACAATTGATCAATCTCAGGAAGATAAGGAAACACTCCATGGCCCCCCAAGGATCCCAAATCTCCCCCCCAGGTAAATCATGAGACTAACTTTATGGAATTGCAGGGGTTTCGACGGTAGAATAAAGGAAGAGGCACTTAAATATATCATTAGAACTTCAAAATCTGAGATCCTCATAATCCAAGAAACCAAGATGGTGGAACAAGACTTCCTCAACACAATAAAATCACTTTGGAAAACAAGGAAAGGAATAGTAGAAAGTGCAAGAGGTATCTCAGGAGGTATAGGCACTCTCTGGAATCCTATGAAATATGATCTCATTAAATATGAAACATGCAAGCATTGGATATATACTAGCCTTCTTCACAAAGAAACGAGCCGACAAGTAAGTCTCTTCAATCTCTATGTGCCTGTCCTTAAAGAAAAAAAGAATTTGTTGGGATACTCTAAAATATTATTTGCTTCTAAATGAGCTGAAAAATATCATTATTGGGGGGGATCTCAATGTGACCCTTTCCTTGACCGAGAAAAAAGGTGTCTCCATTGTGAGAGACCCAACAAGGGAATGACTAGAATATATCATGTCATATTGGGAGCTAGAGGATGTCAAACCAACTAAAGGGAATTACACATGGTCTAATAAGAGAGTAGGACTGGGGCACATTCCAACTAGACTAGACAGGTTCTTAGTTCACAACACCTTTATGTTGTTGGGCCTCACCCCTTCCTCCTTCATCCTCCCACATAGTGTGTCAGACCACAAACCAATCATGTTGGACATTTCACATGAAAAGAACCTCGGGCCATTCCCTTTCATATTTAGCCCAGCCTGGCTCCAAGATGAAAGCTTCCAGGACTTGGTTACCAAAATCTGGAATGAAACAGTAAGAGTCTCTGCCTTGTTTGTTTTTGAAGAAAAACATAGAAGATTAGAGGTAGCGCTAAAGTCTTGGGATAAAACCCTTTCAAATCCTATTTTAACTCACCAAGAAGCCGAAAAAAATATTGAAAAACACCAGCTAGATATGGAAGATCAAGAAATCACCCAAGAAACTTTGCATCAAGAAGCTCAGATCCAAAGGAATTGGCATCAAACCTATAGAGAGGAGGAAGAGTACTGCCAACAAAAATCTAGGAGCCTCTGGTTATAAGCAGGCGATAAAAGCACGAGATTCTTCCACAAATAAGATGAAGCTAAAAAATAGTTCAAGAATGTCACATAAATTGAGGTCCAAAATTAGACAATAACAGATTTTGAAGGCATAAAAGCAGCTGCAACAGAAACCTTCGAATCTCTTTATATAGAAACTCAAAGTTTTGTTATAGATCCCAAAGTCTACCCACTCTCTCTAGTCCCGACCCTCATTCATGGATATGTCAACAAAAGGCTCACCAAGGTAGTCGACCAACAAGAAATAAAAGAGGCTTTAGATCAAATGAACCCAAACAAAGCCCCAGGACCAGATGGATTCATAGCCAGATTTCACCAAAACAACTTGGATATGATAAAATCATACCTCACCAAGCTGATCAGGAAGCCTCAGACTTGCACCAAGATAGGAGGAGGAACCAATTCATCTTTTCTTGATCTCATTCCAAAATAAAAAGGAGAAGACAACTTTAGAAGGTTTCATCCAATATCTCTATGCAACACTAGTTACAAAATCCTCACCAAAATTATAGTTAACATAATTAAAAATATTCTCCCTGCAATTATCCCAGAAAATCAAGGAGGATTTGTAAAAGGAAGGCATATAGTGGATAACATCATCCTCATTGAAGAGGCCCTTCATTCAAGTGTCCGCAGAAAAGACAAAGGTATGATAATTAAACTCGATATGGCAAATGTGTTTTATAGAGTTAGACATAACTTTATGTTCAAGGTCATGGAGAATTTTGGTTTCACCCACTCCTTCATAAACTAGATTAAAGCCTATATCAGTTCCCCTTGGATAGCCCCTCTGGTGAATGGTCGTGTCACTAAGTTCTTTCAAGCCTCCAGAGGTCTTCGGCAAGGTTGTCCCCTCTCTCCTTTCCTTTACACCATCCAAGCCTCAATACTCAGACTCCAATTGGATCATGGCCAAATGCATAACAACATTCTTGGCCTGAGAATTGACCCTGGGGTAAAAGACATCAACCATGCTCAATTTGTGGATGACACATTTCTAGTGGGAGGAGCGAGCTTGCCTACAAAAAAGAAATTCAAAAAGGAGTTAGACGCTTACACTGAAATCTCTGGAAGTGTGATAATCCTGACTAAAAGTAAAATATTTGGTTGGAACATAACTCCAAGGGAGATGCTAGATATTTCAAGAATCCTGGGAATGGAAGGATACACCACTTGGGATGCATTTAAATACCTCGGATTCCCAATTTTCAAATCCAACCCAAAGGCTTTGCACTAGACCCAGATGATAGAAAAACTCAAAAACGGAATAAACTCTTGGGGAGAAAACTAGCTAAACCTTGCGGGAAAAGTGGTCCTCATCAAAGCTATGCTAGCAAGCATCTTGATTTACCAAATCCCCTTACTACTAGCCTCGATTTCTACAATCTAGAAAATTGAAGCATTGTTCAGAAGATTCCTCTAGGAGGGAGGGCAACAGATAGGAAGGAAATTGAATGTTATAAGCTGGTAAAAAATAACCAAGCCCTATCTTGAAGGGGGCCTCCAATTTAAAAACCTTGAAACCCAAAAGTTAGCCTGGGGGGGAAATATTTTATGGCACACAATCACCGGAAATACCTCTTGGAGTAAAAGATCTCTTTGGAAGAAGTGCTTTCGAGGCCCAAGGAAAAAATTCCTCAACCATCCAACAAAGGTGGAGAAAGGATCCCCAATTTTCTTTCTATTCCAGAAGGCTATAATACACTTTAAACCTCACCTAACTTGGATACCATAAAATGGTAAAGAAATCAATGTATGGGAAGATTCAATATTGGGAGACCCATGACTATCCACATAGCAGGGTCTCGACTGACTTAAAGAATGGATGAGACTCCAGAATTTACATAGTATGTGGGACATATCAAGTTGGGAAAATGATGACAATCATTCCTGGCTAAGTTGGGAAATTGCTAACATTCCCCCAGAGCTTGAAGAGGAATGGAATAGGCTGAAGAACTGGCTACAAAGGAAATCCCCCTTAAAGAAAAGGAAAAAAGATAGGAGAGGATGGGGACCGAGCTCCAGACTTTACACTACAACAGCAGGTTATCTACACATAGCAACAGTTCCCCACGTCCCCCCAGATCTGACAATTTGAAAAGCCATATGGATCTCCAATTCAATACCGAAGATAGATGTGTTTGTATGGACCATGGCACACAGAGGCATCCTCACTGGCAAAAATTTAAGAAGAGGAGGATGGGAACGCCCCTCCAGATGCCCTCTCTGTTGTTAAGAAGAGGAGACCATAGATGGATTTTTCTTAAGCTACATTTACTCCAAGGAGGTCTGGTAGTTAACCCTTGGACTGCATCCAGATACTATCAATTTACCTCAATATGTCAGCGCCCTGCTCTGAAATTGGCATTCTCTTTTTCCTTTTCAGATAGAAAAAAAGGGTCAAATCTCCACCCTTTGGAGAACTCTCCCAAATTTTATTCTCTGGAAGATATGGCTTGAATGAAATAACAAGTTATTTAGGGAAGCCAAAAGTATTCCAGGTCAGGTAGCCACAAATATAAAGGCCTAATTTGGAGAGAGCGCCCCCTACTTTTGCAAAGAAAAGAAATCAAGGTCATTATAAAAGGAAGAGAAACTCTGGATTGATCATTTAAATCTTCGAGACCAACAACAGAAAACACATCACAATTCACACTGGAAAGAATGGGAAATTAGGATGTAGGAGAAAGAGTTCGAAGAATGGAAAATAAAGGAAAATAAGTATATTCTATTCTTTGACGGGGCCTCCAAAGGGAATCAAGGAGTGGCAGGTGGAGGAGGAATCCTGGTAAGCCCCACTAGACTCCTAGACATTATATTTGCGTGGGGACTTGGCACATAAACCAATAATAGAGAAAAATCATTGGCCCTATGGAAAGGGCTCAATCAATATATTATACACAACATACAGGATTTTGTGATAATAGGGGATTCACGACTAATAATCCAAGCCTTAATTCTCCGCAGCAAAGTCCAAAATGAAAAACTCCAACACATATTGAAGAAAATCCATCTCCTCCTAGGAAAGCTTTGAACTTATCATCTTTACCACATCCTCTGGGGAATGAATGCTTCAATAGATGTAGAGGCCAACAGAGGATCCCTCTCAAGAATTGGAACCATGCAAATCAACGAAACCACGACTAGTTGGGAACTCTCATGAACGACTGGATTAGAATAGGGACGCGAGCTGGCAAGTGGGAAGGTCACGTCCAAAAAGATACAGGGTCATTTCCAACATAGTCACTCAGGAGGATGTCAAAAATGATGGAACTATCCATCATTTGGCTATTGAAATCCAACAAGATCCCATGCTTCCCAGATCGCGTGTATCGCTTGGGTGCAGGGAACCTGGGGATTTTTGAGTTAAAAGGAGGTGTAGGGAAGGAATCCACATAGATCAAAAGAAGTTGAAGGGTGGGAAGGAATCCAAGAAGAAGAATATATATCAAAGGAAGGAGAAATGTGTGTAGGAGTAGTAGACTAGAAGCGGTAAGGGAAATGGTGGCGTCGAGCTCTGGAAGTAAGCCCACGATGAAGGAGCGGTTGGAAGCACTGGAGACAAACATGCAGTGTCTCAGGCATCAACTCAACAACTTGGACAACTTCCTCTAGAACTTAGATGTTGATGCAGGGAGGCACATGGAGATGCTGGAAAATGACATCACAGCCCCCAAATTCAGGCTATCTGAAGAGCTGGGGAAACTGTGCGAGGACCTCAAAGACCCAAAGAAAGAATTTGAAGATAGGGTCAACAAATTGGAAAAACATATGGAGAAGATGAATAAAGAAAGAAAGTAGGAGAGTGACACATCCAAGAAGGGTGGCTCAAAGGAATTCAACCAGTAGCTCCCAGGCCAGGAATTGGCCTCTGCAAATAACTACGTGAGGATGGCATTTTGTATAGAAGCCTCCGCTTATAGAGACTAAAGTAGAACTAATTGTCCATCATTTTTTAGTCATGCTTGACTAAATGCATATGTAATAAAACTAGTGGCTTGACACTGCTTTTCTATAATAAAACCCCATTATTTGTTACTGTAAAAAAAAAAAAAAGATTCATGTAAGCCCATGGTGAAAGAGGCTAGATAGAGGGTTTAAACTCTATTTCTTATAATGCTCTGACATATTATGCAGGCTCATCAACAAATACAATGGCATGTTTATCTTAAACAGTAGGAACAACATTAACAATTGGATATGATACAAAAACACTAAACCATACCTACCCTCGCACATTATAAATTGTTTTAGCATCAGAAGGAGGTCATGTCATCGAGGTTTCAAGAGGGTAATAGGAGTACCTTTAGGACAACATGTCGATTTCCTAGAGAACATGAACAGGATCCAAGGAACGCCTTCTAGATTGGCATTTTCGAATCATTTTTTTCCTTCCTGTGACAGTCTTATTTTTGGGGCTATAGAATCCTCTGTGACCTCCAATTGCAGATCCCCAACTTTTGCTCTAAATTCATTAAATGTTTGAGCAAAATCCTGTGGGATTGCTAGATTATAACCTTTGAATTTTTGAATGAAAATGTCCAAACTGTGTGCCTGTAAATCGTTTAAGGCATCGTCATGGGTGAGAATGTCCTATGAGTCATTAGGTTCAATTTGAACCATAGGGGACATGGTTGCTATCAAACAGACCCAGTAAATACCACGATAGAGAGGCTACATCTTCAAATAGACAAATAATATGGAGAGGTCTATGAAAATAGAAACGACCCGATACTTGCGAACTTGGGAGGCTGTCATGTTTGATAATTTAAGTTTGGAGTGATAGAAAACTAAAGGATGCACAGGCTCAAGAACCACTATGCATAATGAAGACTAAACCCCAATCACTATCAGTCGCCTATTTAAATAATGAATGAAAGCCTTAAATGTTCAGGACAATAGGATGATGTGTATGTGTGAGTACATCAGTCTTGTACCAGGTTGATATGAAAGCGATATGACTCGTAAGAGAAAGGAACACATTTCAAAAATTAATCCAAGGTTGTGCGTGATTAGGCATATAAAGAATCAAAACCATACAATCATCCATAGATATGATCAAGTCGTATTTCCCATAGTCCATAAAAATGTGGCATTGAATTAATCAATAATCTTATAAAACTTAAAACTTATAAACATATAGGTCCTCTTAAGGTGTAATCTCTTTGGTAAAATAAAAGAAGAAATGACAAACTGCAGAATCATTACCCAAGCCAAGTTTTGGTTTCAATTTCATTCTTACATTCATGAAATTAAAAAAAATAAAACGAAAATAAAAACAAAAAAATCATATAATAAGCTAGCCCAATAAATCTCCTTGAGGCCAAAAGAAAGAAACGTTTATAAATGTAAGGAGGAGGCAACTACATAAATATTTTATCTCTTTGTGATGACTTTTAATTATGATAAAATTTGATAGAATTGGTGGCTACCAACAATGGCGATACATTGGGTGAAGCAGTTATCTCTGAATCACCAAAAAATTATATCAAGGGACCACATGGAATAAATTTTAGAGACAATTAACGATAGATCAAGGGTTTTGATAATAACTCAGAAAGTAGTATAGTCATAGCATTGGATGTATTTATGTCTGAAAATGTAATCTGGTATCTTATTTGGATTACAGGTGTAGAGATGTTTATACAGATGACTTTGATACCATTGACAGGGCCACTGCTACCAGCAGGCATCCATAGCCTCGACAGGGATGTTATTTAACCCACTCTAGTACCTATGTCCTATCCAAGAGTCGTCCATTCATGATAAAATCATCTTCATACTTGATCAAATTAAAAGACATACCTGAGGATCTTCTTAAACCCAACATTGTTTCCCTGCTAGCAGGCCTGTTCAGTACCCCGACAAAGTGGCCTTGGTATTATGTGTGCATTTACACGTTTCTAGCGCACCTGTTCAGTGTCTCGGTGGGTTTACATACAATTCCTACACATTATAGTTCTTCCAAATCTCTAAAATTTTCGAGAAACTTCATGATATTCAAGAGAGGGGCGTGATACTTAAAATATCATAGTCTGGTAATGAAAATATTGATCATTTAAGAATCATTTTTATGTTCTGATGAATTTCATCATGATTTGTACAATGAGATTTATATTAGGAAATCATATCTAGGACGGGGAATCACAATTGAGTTGTCCTCATTAAAACATGAACGATGTTAGAAGTTTGTTAAGGATAATCACATCTTCATGTAATTTTAAGGAGAAACCAACAACACTGATTGCATAGAAACTTACTTCTGTTGATCTGAGTTTAGCATTTACTATGTAGGTGCTTGAAATTTTATCAACTGCTACTAATGAATAATATTTTTTATTCCCTTCAACAAATGAATGGTGATTTAGATATGATTCTTTAGAAAACAAATCAAAATCAAGCAAAATGAGAAGAACCAAAATTAAAAACATAAAAGAAAATAAAAAACTATTTACAAGAGGGTGGATCAGAAATCATCAAGACAAATACCTCTTCAGAGCCTATCCATTCACTGGGAAAGTGTCCAACTATCCCTTCAAGTTATGCAGACGAAAAGATCTAGGACCCAATTTTTCAGAAATTACAAATGGTCCCAACCATGGGTTTTGGAACTTGATATGTTCCCCCTTACCCTCGTGCACTTTGTCCCACTTGAGAACCAAATTCCTATCAGAAGATGAACTTGCATCAAACCAACTTTTCACAATTTGTTGGTGTTGATCCAGTTTTTGTTTTGCCTATGTTCTCACCTCTTCTAGTTTTAATAAAGCATTTATCTGATTTTCTAGAGGAGGACACTCTTCTTCTTGAATTTTCTACAATAATTGCAGAGAAGGAAGTAAGACATGTGGGGGAAGGATGGCTTCTCTTCCATAGATGAGGAAGAAAGGAGAATTACCAACAGAGGCTTTTGGGGTTACCCTGTCATCCCAAAGTTCTTTGTACAATGCATTGTGCCAATTCTTGTGGTTTTCTGAAACTATAATTCTAATAATCTTGATTAAATTCTTATTTCTCGACTCAGCTAGACCATTCCCTTGAGGGTAGTAGCTGGCATAATTCTTCAGTTTAATCACTTTTTGCAAAGAGAAAACATTCATATCAAGGGATGAAAAATAAGAGGTGTTGTCGAAAACCAGACATTTAGGAATTCTGAATCGAGTGATTATATGGGAGCTCAGAAAAGACACTACCTGATTGGTATTGACCACTTTTAAAGGTAAATCTTCAAACCATCTTGTAAAGTATTTTGTTGTTGTGAGAATGTACTTGTGTTGTTGCGAGGAGGGTGGATTGATTGGTCCAATAATTTCTAGGCCCCATTGCTAAAAAGATGCATCTACAGTAACAGGATGCAAAGGAAAAGTTGTATTTTTCACCCGTCATGTAGCCTTTTGACACATTATACATTTGCGGGACAATGTATGGGAATTTTGAAAAAGGTAGGCCAATAGTATCCAACCCTTAGCACTTTTTGGGCAGTGGTATCTCCGCCAAAATGACCACTGAAATCACCATAATGAAGTTCAACCAACACTTTTTCAGACTCCTCTTTTTCCAAACAACTCAGAAAAACACCATCAAAGTTCTTTCTAAATAATATATCATTGATTAACTGGAAAGATGTAGATTTAAGCCTTAGTGATCTTTTGTTTTTGGGATCAATATTGTGAGGAGCATATCCATGCGTTAAATAAAATCTAATTTTTTCATACCATGAATCTCTTGAAATAACTAAGACAACTAAGAGGGGGGGGTGAATTAGTTGTTACTGTGCTTAAACAATTTGATTCCTAATAAAATATTGTTAATATAATCCAAGTGATCATCAAGATTATGCAATACACGAAAAACATAAATAATAAACATCACTCACACATATGATATACAAAGAGACAAATATTCATGAGGAAACCCATAAAGGGACAAAACCTCTTCTTCTTAGAATGAAAGGCAATATTTTATGTTTTTTACATCATCAATATTTGACAACCAACTCAAAATGAGGATACAACCTCTTATTTAACAAGATTCAACTTTTAGAGAGCCCCAACCCTCAAGATTCTCCAGCACCCACTAGAAAGAAGCATATTTGATCCTTATGATCTCCAGCACCAAGTGGATGGAAGAAACTACTTCCACTTATACAAGCACCAACTTGCAGCCAGAAAAATCTTTGCTTTCCCTAGAACCACTCTATTTTCTAGCCACAACTAGATGGAAGCTACAAATCCCAGTATTCAAGAACAAACTTGAATAACAGAGGACCATAGTCCTCCGTAGGACCACCCTACCACCCATATCTTTAAATATTTACTTTAATAATACCTTACAACAATGCAAACATATCAATGCTTACCACTTCTTCTATATTCTACAATTATGCTCTGCGTCTATCTGTTCATGCTTGGATACACTTGTTGTTTCTTTCCATCTGCTCTTCCTCTGTTCTTCTCATGCTCTTAGGTTCTCGTACAGTATAATCTTTTCACCATTTCTTCTCTCTCAAGATTATGTTCTTCATTTATGCATTTTTTCTCTCTATTCATGATGTAATCTTCATTACATACAATTCAACTTGTTTTACAGAGAAACAACCACCTCCCTCTATCATGACATCTTTCATTTATTAATGATCTCATCATTCGTTACACTCAGAATATCCAATGACCAAGTCGGGAATCTCAAACTCTCTAGAACCATGATTCCAATGCCCAAGAACAATGATTAATTCAGTGTAACTGAAACATAACTGATCAAGAACCCATGAAGTGAATAAAAAACACTTTGATTAGATTATGTTTGATCAACGTCATTGGATTATACACGCAGAGGCATTTTTACTTTTGAATTAACCTCTGAAGTGGAGCATGGAAACGCTATCTCCTTCCACTATCTTTTATTGATGTGACCTTGGGTGATGATCGCATGTGACCATGCGATTGTGGGCATGGTCAAAGGTGGTTTGAAATCAAACTACATTTCTCCCCAAAATTTACCTCAAGCCTCCATGTGTCCTTTCTCCAAAATCGTGGTTTCGATTGCGGCCCACCCTCAACTTTTTAAAGTTCGAGCACCTTCAATCCCCACAATGCGATGGGACTGTTGATCTCACGATCTTGACGATGCTCCTGAACTGACGGTTCATATCTTTCCTTTCAAGTTCTATAGATCAGATCTATCTTTCCTAAATCAATGATTATGTTTTATTTCATGATCCGGGCTCCAGGAGTTTCAACTCTCAAACCCTTATTTCTGTTGGATCATGTTGTCATTGATGCCAATGGTTTGTCATTGATGCCAATGGTTTAATTACTTGGGAGATTGTTGGATCATATGTCATTGATG
>SNQJ01S0021213.1:129886-156892 GCA_010110895.2 Picea sitchensis | reverse complement strand
TGCTGATAAACCCCAAGGATTGTAGTCCGTAATAAAAAGAAAATTGAACATACATCTTGTGTTCTTTGTGTTCATTGTGGTGATGACTTGTTGATGATATATTGCTGATAAATGTTGTTGATATATGCTCACATCTAACTGGTTATAAATGACAACAATGGGTAATGAATAAATGTTGAATGCTAATTGATGAGTTTTAGTGAAGGAGGGAAGTTTTGGGAAAAATAGCCCCACACTCATTCACCCCCCCCCTCTAAGTGTGGTAGGTGTGTCCAACAATTTCCTCTATACATCAATCTTCTGGAGTCAATGATCTGCGAAAAAATGTCCTTCTCAATCAATGGCTCTACCTCTACTTCAGGAATTTGACCTTTCAACTAGATCAAGGATTCTGTGGCCCCTTTCTCGATCAATGGTTGAGATCTCCTTTAGGTCTCCACAATTCTCAAATCTCAAGTCTCAATTTTATCTCTATCACATTTTTTTGGAGTTGACAATCCATTGATGTGTATCCCTCTCGGATCAATGGCTGTGATCCTTTCACATCTCCAGACATCGAAATTCTCAAGTCTCAACTTTCACTCTATCACTTTTTTCCAGAGCTGTCAATCCACTGACGTGTGTCCCTCTCAGATCAACGATTGTGAATTACTCTGAGACTTTACCCGGGGTCCACAGGTTTACACCACATCTTTTCTAGATTAGAAGACCCAGATTCGCTTCGGACAATATGATGCTTGAGATATTCTTCGAACGATATGACGACTGAGATCTACTTCTAATGATCTAGTGGTCGATAACTTATTTCGGCTCTCCGACTCTTCGGTCTTCGGGAATTTCAAATCTCAAACTAAAAATCTCGACGTGATTTCTCCGGAGCTCATGATCCATCACCATGTATCCCTCTGGATTTGATGGTTGAAGTTTACTCTGGCTCTCTATCTCTCTCGATTTCGGGTATTTTAGTTTTCAACTGGAAATTCTTAAAGTGATATTTTCCGAAGCATAACTTCCTCGCATATTTAGACCCAAAATGAATGTTGCTCATTGATCATGGTTTTAGATCGACATCTTGATCTATTTTCGATTCTTCTTTGCCTTGGATTAAATCCAATGGCTCTTCTTGTAGCTTATCATGTACTTCCTCTTTAGAATGATCCAACAATTGTCGGATATTCACATAATTGATATCTCAGATATTTTACCTCGCTTATCCTATCCTTCCATTAATTCAATCTGACAGATGACAAAAATTTAGATGATTGAGATCTCAGATCTTTCATCTCATCCAGTCCTTCCACTCAAAAGTGATCCAATGACTATCAGGTATTCGAGTATTGAAATTCTCAACCTTTTTTCCCCGCTTATCTTATCCTTCCACTTAAAGTGATCCAATGGTCGTGAAGACTCTCGAAGTAGATCCAAGATCAAGGATTTTGATCCTGATCATGTTTATGTACTGTGATTTCCATTCTGATATTTGATCTCTGCATATTGTTTGTTTCTCCTCCTAATCTTATGCTTTTCCTATTTTCCATCGTCGATGTTGTTCTTGCCATAAATGACAAGCACACTCTTCCTATAAACTATGCCAACAATCCCCCCATTGGCCTTGATGGAAACCCTGAAAGGATGCACTGTTCTTCTTATACCTCCAACTGTAGTATCCAGACCACACCTTTTCTCCCCCTTTGACATCAATGTCAAAGAAAACTGAGAGTGACTCTATTCTCCCCCTGATCAGAGATATAATAATCACTCTCCCCCTGATTATATATACTATGAGCACTCTCCCCCTGATAAGATAGACTATTTTAACTTGATAACAGGGTCACACCCAACTTCTAGAGGAGATACTAGAATGGTGTCTTTTCTAATGGTTTAGTAAAGATATCAGCTATATGCTCTATGGATGGATTATAATGCAGCTGAACAACTCTTTTTGTAACCTTCTCTTTGAGAAAATGAAATTTTATTGGTATATGCTTAGTATTTGCATGTAGAATAGGATTCTTGGAGACACTAATGGCACTGATATTATCAAAGTGAAGTGGAATTGGATCATCATAAGTTACCTTCAAATCTGTAAGAGTTTGTATCATCCATAAGACTTGAGTGAAACAAGTAGCAGCAACAATGTACTCTACCTATGTAGTTGATAATGAAATATATCCCTTCTTCTTACTAAATTAGGCTACTGACGAATCACCTAAGAATAATGCACCTCAACTGGTGCTCTTTCTATCATCCAAACAGTTTTCCCAATCAACATCTGAATATGTAATTAATTGAAAATTTTGATTTCTAGGATACTAAAGACCATAAGTCATTGTACCCTTCAAATATTTGAATATCCTGTTGACAACTGTTAAATGACTTTGTTTAGGAGTAGACTGATAACGAACTACCATTCCAACAAGTTGCATTATATTAAGATGAGATGTTGTGATGTACAAAAGACTACCTATCATTGATCAATATGTTCTTTGATCAACATTAGGTTAAATATCATCTTTACTGAGCTTGCAACCAACCACCATAGGTGTGCTCACAAGTGTAGAATCTTCCATTTGAAAACTTTTCAAAATTTCTCTTAGATATTTTTCCTGAGAAATAAATATTCCTTTAGACCTCTGAGTAATTTGTAGAACAAGAAAAAATGATAGTTCCCCTATCATAGACATTTCAAATTCAGACTACATGGCAGAAGTAAACCATTGTACCAATGAAGCATTATTACTTCCAAAGATGATGTCATCTACATAGACCAACACAATGAGCAAATCATTGTCCTATATTTTGATATATAGGTTGTAGTCAAATGTTCCTCTCATGAACCCTTTATCTTGAGGATACTTATCCATTCTGTAATACCAGGCATGGGGAGCTTGTTTCAACCCATATAAGGCTTTCTTCATCTTGTAGACAAATTCAGGGTTATCTGACAGTTGGAAACCCTCTGGTTGTTCCATATAGACTTCTTCTTTTAGATCTCCATTTAGAAAACATGACTTGACATCCATTTGATAGACTTTAAACTTCTTATCACAATCATAGTCAATAAATATTCTAATAGCTTCTAATCTTGCTATGGGTGCAAATGTTTCATCAAAGTATAGTCCTTCTATTTGAGAATACCCTTTGCAAACCAATCTAGCCTTATTTCTTACAATATTTCCTTGGTCATTCATTTTATTTTTGAACACCCATTTGGAGCCAATTACATTCTTATCTACTTGTCTAGGAACAAGCTCCCAAGTATTGTTATTCTCAATATGATCCAGTTCCTCATTCATTGATATTAACCAATTTACATCTTTACTGGCTTCATTAAAGTTCTTGGGTTCCACCATGGATATGAAGGCTATATGTTATTTCTTGGTGTCTTTGATTATCCTTCTCCTAGTTTGTAAACCTTTCTCTTTCTCACCAGTTATCTGACTTGCAGGATGATTCTTTTGAGTAATTCTGAAGGAAGGTTTTGATGTTGTCTGCTGATTTGAGTCTTCCTAAGTATTTGTATCTTCAGCTGACTCATATTCTTATTTTTCTGATTCTTGGACTTGTTAATCTTCAACTTCAACTATATCCTTTGTTGTTGATTCAACGCTTCTTACATCTTGTACCGATATTTCTTCATCAACTCTTATGTCAATACAATCAACCAATTTATGAAGCCTCTTATTATAACATATGTATCATTTACTGTTTGTAGCATACCCTAAGAAGATACCTTCATCGGCCTTGTCATCACATTTTCCAATACCCTAATAAATGCTTGATTGAAGAAATTCTTCCAAACCATAGTTCATAAGGATTCTTGTCACTTTGTGGCCTAAGATGAGCTTTGTTAAGAATATGTACAGCTGTATGAATTGCATCTACCCAATATATCTGAGAAATATTCATTTCATTCATCATTGATCTTACCATCTACTGGACTGATCTATTCTGTCTCTCAACAACTCCATTTTGATGTGGCTTCCTTGGAATAGTATACTCTCCTTTGATCCCATGTTTATCACAAAACTCTTTGAAGTCCCTTGAAATAAACTCTCCTCCTCTATCATACCTTACTGCCTTCAATATTTTTCCTATTTGATTCTCATTCAGAGCCATAAACACTATGAATTTTTCAAATGCTTCAGATTTTTCTTTTAGAAAGGAAACCCATGTAATTGTAGAATAATCATCAATAACCAACATGAAGTAATTTTCTTTTCCTATACCTTCCTTCCTTGATGGTCCACATAACTCCATATGTACTAACTGAAGATGTTTCTATGTTGATGCAAAGTTCTTAGATTTAAACTATGTCAAAGTAAGATTTCTTACTTCGAAAGGTTTTCATATAGAATCATATGGCTTTGATATTTTTGGAAAATCTTTTACTACCCCACTGTTTCTAAGTTAGATTAGATGATTAAAATTTCGGTGTCCAAGTCTCCTATGCCATAACCAAATTTCATCATACTTGCTTAAGTGACATTCTTCTTTTTCTTCTTTCAAAACATAGACATTGTTTTTTGTTCTTATGCGTTTTGCAATCAACTATCCTAAATTCACAGATTATATTTTACAATCTTTAGAAGTTAAAACAACTTTACATCCTCTGTCACAAAATTGAATGACACTAAGTAGATTATGTTTTAGACCATCTACAAACAACACATCTTGAGATTTCCCTTTTCTATTATTTAGACTGACCATTCCTTTACCTTTGATTTTTCCTGGTGCATCATTTCCAAAAGTTACATTTCTCGATTTTCTCTCACTTAGAGATATGTTTGGAACATTCACTATCAATATGTTTGGAACATTCACTGTCAATATGTCAGGGGTTCTTTTGTCTTTGAGATGACAACACTAATCCACACTTGTCATTTTCTCTCTTCTTCCAAACCTTGAAATTTACATAAGAGGGATTCAAATATGGATTATAGTTCCTTAAGCAATAGTCTCTAGCTTTATGTCCATAATTATGGCTGGTGTAACATTCTAGTTCACTGAATAAAGGATCATAACAATTGTTATTCTTAACCTGTGTCCTTTTCCCAGACATCACATGATTTACAGTCTGTGATTGTTTGTTACTTGGTTTTCTCATTCTTTGTTGTGGTAAATATTTGTTCCTTGAGTATCTTGATTTCTCATATATAAATCTTAAACAATTTACAACTTTGTGACCAAAGTTAGAATACAAAAAACAATATCCATAGAAAAATCCTTTGTACCTGGAAAATGACTATCTTCTTTGAGCAAGTCGATTTCTTCCATGGTGATGATTTATTTGAGAAGAGGGTGTATTATTTATTTGTTCTACATATTCCGTTCTAGTACTTTTTATTTCACTCCTCCTTGGCGGTTGATTATCTTCCTTTGTTTTTGCAGATTTGTTGTTGTCAATGATTGTAGATTTGACAAAATTGATGGATTATTTGTTGCTTGGTTGACCACTACTTGAACCTTCTTCATAACCCAAACCAATTTTCAACTTTGGATTCCTTTTCTGATTTAGAATGGTGGCTAATCCTTTTGAGGCTTTAATGCTTGTCAAATTCTGATGGTCTAAGGCTTGAAATTTCTCTAGATCTTTTCTGACAACCACTACTTCAGCTTCCAGAGCTTCACATCTTACCTTCTTTGCTACTAATTGTTTTTTTAGAATATCTTCTATTTTCTTTCCTTCTTCTAATTCTAATTTTAACAAAACAAAATCTTCACTTGGTTCTTTACCATTCTTTTCAAACTGCATCAACAATTGTTTTAGTTTTCTGTTCTTAAATCTAAGTCTGTCAATTTCTTCCAAAGCACTGATTAATTCACCTTCCATATCAACCACATATTCTTCGTCATTCATGTCACCTCCTGTGTTTTCATCATCAAGATCACAGATATCCATAAGCATAAAATTGTTCACTTTATCTTCACAAGATGAATCATTATCTATGTCTTCTAAGGAGTCATCATTGTTTACACACAAACTTTTCTTTTTACTATATTTCTTAAATTTGTATTTATTTTCATCATCAGAGTTCTGGTCCTTTTTCTTGTGAGGACACTTAGATGAAAAATGACCTATCTTACCACAGTTGAAGCATTTAAATGGAAACTTGCCTTGGTATTTTCTTGATCCTTTCTTTAACCTTCTCACAAATTTTTCCTCAATATCATCTAATTCTGAATCAATATTTTTGTCTACCTTAAAAGATGCTTCTCTAGTGGTGAATTTATATTTACTAATACTCATTTCATAAGAAGTTAGATATCCTAGGAGTTCATCAATAGACAAAATCTTAAGATCATTCAGTTTTTCTATTGCATAAACTTTTGGATTAAGTATATTAGGCAGAGATCTTAAAATCTTTTGAACTAAAAATGTGTCTTCAATCTTCTCATCAAGACCCTTCATGACATTCACAATCTCCTCAACTCTTAAGAAATATCTACTAACTGTTTCATCCTCATTCATCTTTAGTTGTTCAAATTTCAATATATATGTCTAAAGTTTGGAATCTTTTACTTTCTCATTTCCTTCATAACTTCTAATGTGTTTATTCCACATCTGTTTGGCAGAATCAAGATGCATTACCTTTACAATTCAGCTTCAGCAAGCCCACTCAAGATAGCATTCATTGCCTTTTCATTGAAGCTAAAATCTATCTTATAATCTTTGGAAGCTAGCACAATAGGTTTTGTATATCTAGTCTCTACAACATCCCAAACATCAACACTTAAGGCCATACTATATGTTCTCATTCTAACCTTCCAGAAAGAAAAATTTGTTCCATCAAATAGAGGAAGCTTATTGGTTGAAGTTCCTTCATGACTTTTCATGTTTAAGCTTATTGATCTACCTTTATCTAAAAGGAACCCGCTCTGATACCAATTTTTGAAATAACTAAGACAACTGAGAGGGGGGGGGGGTGAATCAGTTGTTACTGTGCTTAAACAATTTTATGCCTATTAAAATATTATTAATCTTCTCCAACTGATCATCAAGATTATGTAAGACATGAACAACATAAATAATAAACATCACTCACACATATAATATACATAGAGATAAATATTCATGAAAAAAACCATAAAGGGAGAAAACCTCTTCTTCTTAGAATGAAAGGAAGTCTTTTATGTTATGTACATCATCAATCTTTGAGAACCAACTCAAAATGAGGCTACAACCTCTTCTTTAACAACATGCAACTTGTAGAGAGCACCAACCCTCAAGATTCTCTAGCACCCACTAGAAATAAGCATATTTTATCCTTATGATCTACAGCACCAACTGGATCGAAGCACCTACTTCCACTTATACAAGCACCAAATTTCACCCATAAAACTCTTCGTTTTCCCTAGCACCACCTTGCCACCCTATTTTTTAGCCACAACTAGATGGAAATTACAACTCCCAGTATTCAAGCACCAACTTGAATAACAGAGGGACACAATCCTCCCTAGCACCACCCTACCACCCTGATCTCTAAATATTTACTTGAATAATACCTTACAACAATGAATAAATATCAATTCTTACCACTTCTTCTTCGTTCTACAGTTCTTCTCTACTTCTGTCTGTTCATTCTTGGCTCCACTTGTTGTCTCTTTGCATCTGCTCTTCCTCTATTCTTCTCATGCTCTCAGGTTCTCGTACAATTTTCGATTTTCACCATTTTTGCTATGTCAAGGTTATGTTCTTCCTCTCTGCATTTTCTCTCTCTATTAATGCTATAATATTCATTACATATAGTTATACTTGTTTTACAGAGAAAGAACAACCTCCCTCTATGACAACATCTTTATTTTATTCATTCTCTCATCATTCATTACACTCTGAATCTCCAATGCCCAAGTTAGGAATCTCAAACGCTCAAGAACCATGATCCCAATGCCCAAGAACAATGATTTAGTTAGTGTAACTAAAATGTAACTGATCAAGAAACCACGAAGTGAAACAACAACCTTTCGATCATATTCTGTTTGATTAGCTCCGTTGGATTATACACGTAGAGGATTTTTGAATTTTCAATTGCGTAAGCTCTGAAGTGGATCCGGGAAGCACTAGCTCCTTCCCATATCTTCCACTGATGTGACCTTGGGATATGATCTCATGTGACCATGTAATTGTGGGCGTGGCCAAAAATGGTTTGAAATCAAACTGCGTTTTGCCCCATAGATTACCTCAAGCATGCACATGTCCTTTCTCCAAAATCGTGGTTTCGATTGCAGCCTGCCCTCAAATTTTTAAAGTTCGTGCACCTTCAATCCCCGTAATGCAATGGGATGGTCTATCTCATGATCTTCATGGTGCTCTTGAACCGACGATTCAGATCTATCCTTTCAAGTTTTTCGAATCAGATCTAACCTTCCTAAATCAACGACTGTGGTTTATTCTGTGATTTGGGCTTCAGGAGTTTCAACTCTCAAACCTCTCTTTCCTCCATCCATCAATCTTCTAGAGTCAATGATTTGCAGACACCTATCCTTCTCAATCGGTGACTCTGACTCTACTCTGAGAATTTGACCTTTCAACCAAATCAACAGTTCTACGACTCCTTTCTCCATCAACGGTCGAAATCTCCTTTGGGTCTCCGGAATTCTAAAATCTCAAGTCTCAATTTTATCTCTATCACCTTTTTCCGTAGTTGACAATCCCCTGACGCGTGTCCCTCTTGGATCAACAGTTGTGATCCTTTCCCGTCTCCAGACTTTGGAATTCTCAAGTCTCAACTTTCACTCTATCACCTTTTTCCAGATCTTTCAATCCACTGACATGTGTCCCTCTCGGATCAATGACTTTCAATTACTCTGAGACTTTACCTGGGGTCCACAAGTTTAAGAAACATCATTTTTAGATCAGATGACCCATATTCACTTCGGACGATCTGACGCTTCAGATCTTTATTGGATGATTTGATGATTGAGATCTACTTTGGATGATCCGACGGTTGAGAATTTATTTCATCTCTCTCGGATTCGGTAATTTCAAATATCAAACTAAAACTCTCGAAGTGATTTCTCTGGAGCTCACGATCCAATGCCATGTATCCCTCTGGATATGATGGCTGAGATTTACTCTGTCTCTCTAGACTTCGATTATTTTAGTTTTCAACTAGAAATTCTTGAAGTGAGATTTTTCCGGAGCGTAGCCTCCTCACATATTTAGACCCGAAATGAATTTTGTTCGTTGATCATGGTTTTAGATTGTCATCTTGATCTATTTGCAATTATTCTTTGCCTTCGATAAAATCAAACAACTCTTCTTCTAGCTTATCATGTCCTTCCTCTTTAGAATGATACAATGGTTATCGAATATTCTCATAATTGAGATATCCGATATTTTACCTCGCTTATCCTATCCTTCCATTAATTTGATCTGACAACTGACAGAAATTTGGATGATTGAGATCTCATATCTTTCAACTTATCTTGTCCTTCCACTCTAAAGTGATCCAACATCTATTGGGTATTCGGGTATTTGAAGTCTCAACCATTTTTCCTTGCTTATCTTATCCTTCCACTTAAAGTGATCCAACGGTCGTGAAGACTCTCAAAGAAGATCCACGACCAAGGATTTTTATCCTGATCATGTTTACGTACTACTCTTTCCCTTCTAAGCTTTGATATCTGCATATTGTTCACTTCTCCTCCTAATATTATGCTTTTCTTGTTTTCCATCGTCGTTGTTGTTCTTTCCATCAATGACAAGCACACTCTTCCTATAAAATATTCCAACAGAGTCGGGTGTAGTTTGTGCACAACTGATCTATTTTTTGTTATGTTGATTTTCAGTTGATGTGTTTATTTGACTTTTTAATTCCTCAACTAAATCAACCACTAGTTTACAGAGGCCTTGAAATCTAACAATTTGGGTATGGGTTATTTCAAGATCATATTCCTGTAGTGATGTCATCCAATTTTCCCTTTTCTCACCCATCTCTTTTTGTACTAACAAATTTATCACAACGGGGTAAGGAACGACAACTTTGGTCCTGGATTTCAACAGATAAGACCTGGAGTGCTTCACTTCTTTAAAAAAAACATATGCATGTTGATCTACCATGGGGTGATTAAGTTCTGCTCCTTTAAAATCATATCTCATTAAGGAAATGGGTATCTTGTTGCTTTGAGCGTTTTTCTATGTAAACACAACAACATAGGATTTCTTAGATGAAAAAGTGTAAAGAGTGAAATCCTGAGAAAAAATGGGACTCATTAGGGAAGTTGCTTCTATTATTGATTTTCTAATTGAATCAAAAGCCTAAATTTCTTGTGGTCCCCATCAGTACACAAATTCCTTTTTAATTAGATTTTTTAGAGGTCTAATCATTTTTGACAAACTCGAGACAAATCGTCTGAAAAAATTAATATTGCCCAAAAAGGATTGCATGGCCTTTTTGCAAGAAGGAGGAGGAATTTTAGCAATGGCTTGGGTTCTCTCAGGATCAATAATCATTCCATCCTTAGAAACTATAAATCCAAGCAGTTAGCCTTGCTCTACTGCAAAAACTAATTTTTTGGGATTGAAAGATATGTCGAACTTGCGGCATCATTCCAAGATAGCCCTAAGGTGGGACCAGTGATATTTCTTGGTTTTTGAAAAGAAAGTGAAATCATCAAGATAGACCACAACTGACTGGTTAATGAGGCTATGGAAAGCAATATCCATTTCTCTCTAGAAAGTGGCACGGGCATTTATCAGTCCAAAAGGTATTTTCTTGTAGGCATAAGTGCCCCACATGGTACGAAAGGTGGCTTTAAACTGGTCTGAAGGAGACATAAGGACCTAGTTGTTGTGGAATACAAGGTAGTCTTATGCCACCTTGTCCTTATGTTGGAATACAAGACATAAGGACCTAGTTGTTGTGTTGTATCACCAAACACTACCAAATTTTGCACATCCATGTCCAGTGCTTTCTTAAGTCCATGCATAAGTTCTTCATACTTGATTGTGTTGTTAGTGCATTCAAAATCTAATTGACAAGCAATAAAAGTTTTATTTCCTGTAGGGTCGATGAGCATACAACCATCACCTGCTCCTAATCGGGATTTGGATCCATCAAAATATAGGGACCAGATTTGTGCATCATTAGTAGTACTTGCGTATTCATAAAAGTTGGTTCCCGAGTTTAGGTTGTAACTTCAAATTCTTATTTTGGATCAGTGATAGAGGAAATTCCAGTCATGAAGTTACCAAAAGACATATTCATTCCTTACATTTCAATCAAATTTGAGGAGGCAACGACAGGCTCATTTTGATCATTCAAATCTATCATGGTATTATTAAGGTAACACTCTCTGTTTATTCTAATTTTTTTGGGTTGTCCATTTTCAGGCAGCCACAAATGAGACCAGTCTGTAGCAAAATAATCATGTATCTATTCTGACCAATCTCTACTTAAAAATAGACTGTAAACTTCAGGAATATTAACAACGATAATATCAATTACTTGATGAACTTTGGGATTGGATGATAATCTAATCAACACATTCTTAAGTTCATCGATCACTTTAACATTCATTCGATCTAGGTGAATGATTTTTAGATCAAAAGGTTTTACTTCTGCATTAATTTTATGGCATACAGATAGAGGCATCACATTTGATGATGCACTAGAGTCAACCATACAATTCTGTACATTGCCATTAAAAATCTCAAAATTTAATAAAAAAGGCAACACATTTTTTCGTGCGGAAACAACAAAATTCTGTTGATTTTTTAATGTTGTTCCTGAAACAGTTTTATGTAGGTTTCCTACATTTTACTCTGTTGAGTCCCTTTTACCTTCATGTTCAGATGTTTTTTTAGTTGGGAAATTTTTAGCTGCGTTTAATTCGATTTCTACTGATTTTTTTCTTCTAACATCATTCTTTTTACTGTTTTCAGCGATGCTTTGAAGCATTTTTTGCAAAATAAGAGGAAATTTCAGCAGTTCAAAAACATAAATATTTGCCCTTAATTTTTTCAGATCTTCAATTAAATCATACTCTAAAAGTGGGGTAGCTAGGATTTGTCTAATTTCAGTTTTCTTTAACTTTTTGGAAACACATTTTTACTTGTTTCGGGTGGAGGCTTGTTTTGTGTTTTACTCCTAGTCTTGTAGGGGTGGACAGTTTCTAAATTTTCTTGGAAAATATTTTCTGACAAGTGCCCAAAAATATAGATGGAGATGAGTCCTCCTCTTCTGGTACCTCTTCCTCAACTGTATCATCAGAAATTTTTGGAGGAATAGAAACAAAATTGTCATACGCTTCTAATATTGTTTGCAAAGAATACTGTAAACTTTCAAAATTTAAACCTTTTTTGGTCGGTTTTGGCCGGTTTGGAGGGAAAGGATTTCTAAAAGGAGGTTTGAAACTTCCTTTTCTTGTAGACACCTCCTCGATAGATATTTTCAAGTCAACGACTTGATTGGATAGCTTCTGAAAATATTTCTGTAACCTCTCTAGGTCTAATGTTTCTTGTTGATTTTTAGGTTGAGGAGGCCTAGTGAGAATTTCTATTTTCTTCTTAGAAGATGAAGTTGTTTCAACTTCACTACTAAGATTATCTTTTAAGCTCAATATATCTTTCAAAATTTTACTTACCTCCTCAAAGGCTTCTAACAACATCTTCTTTTTGGACCTTTTAACCCATATGGCTATTTTATTATGTAGGACCTTAGTATAATATGCAACAATTAATATTTATGCAGGCATCGAATCTATAGGGATTTTGTTTTTTAGTGTTAGAAATCTTTGGTTAAAGTATATCAATTTTTCTTTAGGGTTCATTTCTAAGCTAGAGAGTTCCATAACTAAGACTTCCAGAGATTTATCATCTCCAAATTTTTCTAGAAAACAAGTTTTGAATTTGTCCCAAGAGACGATGGTCTGAGGTTGTTGAGAAAAATTCCAGGTTGAGGCATTTCCCTCAAAAGTATAAGGAAATAATATGCACACTACATCTTCATGTTCGACACTCCAGAGTTTAATTGATAGCATAAAGTTGTTGATGTGATCCTCAATGGATTGCTTTGAATCTGGATCAAATTTGGGCAACCATTTCTTAGTATGTTTAGGTAATGGGTGTTGGGGTCCAGGAACAACCAAGACATATTGATCGAGCTAAGGTCTGGAAGGATTATTTTTGTTTTCCATGGGAGATGGTGGAGTTGAAGGTTGAGATGGTTCAGATGAAGAACTTCCTTCATCCAAGGATTCTCCTCCCGAAGAAGGTGGAGAAGAACCATGTGGGGATGGTGGAATACTGGATCCTCCGACACCAAGGATAAGTTCTTCAACAGGATTGGTAGTGTTTCCACCTAAAGGATTTTTAGGCTTACCAGTGCCTTGAAGTTTTTCTTGAAGATTTGTAAAGTCAAGGGGTTGATTGAGTTGTCTACCAGGTTATCTAATATGGGATAAGGCACTTTGAGTTCTTATATGTGACTGGCGGACAATTTCTTGGACATCAATCCCTTGAGGGAGTGATGTCACTGGTTCGACAGGAATATCGGGGTTATAGTTTGAGGTAGTTGTTATTTCAAGTGTAACATTTGTGTCAGAGAGACTACGCGTTACGATAGGACTGTGAGTGTGTGGGGGAGCCTTACAACCTCCACGTGCCATCAATTAATTTCAAGCCTTCCTTCTAGTACATTTTTCAACGAGCGCAAGTGATACACCATCAACTGGAAGGTCAAATCCGGTCCAAGGTTGTCTAATTAACCCAAGTCATTTGGAATGAAATGACCCAATGGGTTTAATGGCTTTGTTAGCCAACTAAAGTCCTAAAAATGATAAAAGAAATAAACTAATCTAAGTCTATGATACTAAGAGAATAATTTTACTAATTACAAGTGTTCAAATAGAAACATGAATATGTAGAAATGATTATAAACGGTGTATATACAGCTTGCAAGGTTTACTTGAAATCTTGTGAAATGAATGTTCTTAAAAGTGTTTCTAAACGAGATAAAGAAAGCACATAAATACTTTTGTGTTTTGAATGTTTTAAAGATTTCAAGCTAATGAATACTAACTAAATATAATTGAAACAAAGACACATAAACAATCAAATATAACTAATGCAATCTTTTGTTTTGTTAATAAATAATTTAACAAAATAATACATACATACTAACCTATAACTAATCGACTAAAATGAGTTTATCTTCCTGTGTTGTTTGAGCTCCTATTTTTCCTACATGTAAGGGAAACCTGTGACAAAACAATACTAGTACTTCCAGAACAAATTCAAAGAAGAATGTAATGTGTTGAAGAATATAACAACAAAATAATTACTAATTAAAACTCCTATGATCTTATGATAATCAATATTTAAGAACGAGAGAAAACTCAATTCTGAGTGTCGATATTATCCATCATTTAATATTAGGAATAAATTCAATAATAATCAAATGATAAATTGATCACACATACAAAATTGAATAACAAATTATGGACAACATCTAAATACTTAACAATATGAAACACCATATGATGACAAGGCTAAAGTTGTATCAAACATAATAATATCTCATAAGACCGAGGCAATAGAAGAACATAATGAAAAAAAGAATCACACAGGTCTAAAGTCGATGGTGAATAGATTTCCCATATCAGTTCTCAAAATCACATGTCCATACTGTATCCCAGCAAAAGTTGTCTTTACTACTAACAACAATCACTATTTAAACTAGTTTTGGATTGACAATCTCTTATCATGCAAGATAGAGGGTAATCCCCAAAAAATAAATTTCCTTACAAAAATAGTACAACAGGGAACCACTCCTGTAGGAGTTTGTTTTCAAAATTAATTACATAATGGCATAATCTTATCAAATAGAAAATAAACTACTAAAATATACACCATATAATCCATGATGGATTCTCCTTGTGAATAGCACCATAATTATCATCTTCCTATAAATGACAAAACAAAATTGATTTTTAGAAAATAATACAAACTAAATTTAGAAATAGACTGGCTACAAAATCGTGGGATTCTATAGATAGTCTTATATTAACAAATAAATTCAAAATAAATATTCCTATTTGACTTTTATAACATAATAAAATAAAATAAAAACAAAACCACTTTTACCATTCTAGAAATTAGATAGTGAAGGGTCGGATAATTTTGAGTTAATGATGTCATTGAAATTGGTTTCATTTTTGATGATCACACTATTGATTCTTTTGGGCCTTTTACTTGCCCAATTTGTGCATGTTTTCAATTCAAGATTTTCTCGTTCAAGCAGAGAATTTCGAGATGCCAAATGTTTTAATTTTTCCTATAAATATGATATGTCCCTGTAGTAGCATTCTACCTAGTCCAGACAATTTTCATAGTGTACTGATGCTATAGTAGGTCGAGGTTGAGTGTACTCAACAATGGGTGCTTCGATTTTTCCTATATCTTGTTTCAAATCATGACATATGCCAGCAAATCCCTTTTGGTCTTTTAGAAACGAAGGTAGTTTAGAAAAAAAATCATATTGTGTAGCTTTGATAATGATTTCATTTCCCAGACCTTGGTTATCCACATATTATCGGGAAAGGAAATCATTGATCTCATCATCGGTTAAGTAATCATCGACATCGATCATCGATATCAAGCTCAAATGATCTTGCTGTTGATTTCTCAGACTCCTGGAAATTAACCTCCCTTGTCTTTTGTTTATGAAACTCGGGTTTGAGTTACCCTGTTTGTTCTTCTTATGATTTTTATTAAGAGTTGGTTTGTCATGCAAACCCTGAGTCGGCTCAATAGAAGGAGTAGGAGAAACCCTCTCCTTCAACACATCCACTACCTCTTTAATGATTTCTTGGGTACAAAATTATATCGGAGTTTTTAACCTAGAGGGTTTTTCATAGCAATAGAAATGGTTTCAATGAGCTCATGGTCTCTATGTGAATCGACACCTTGAATTTCATTCATAGGTTTACAAGGATTTGGATTTATATTTAAATGCAGAGGTGAGTTCACTGTGCTCTCGGGTAGGGAAAAATTGTTTCGACACAGGATGTCTTCCCAAATGTCCCCAATTTGAGCTAGATGCGACAACAACAAGATTTGTATAAGCCTATGGTAAAAAAGGCTATACTGAGGTTTTAAAATCTTCTTCTTATAACGCTTTGACATCTTATGTAGGCTCATCAACAAATAAAATGGCATATTTAGCTTAAACCCTAGAAACAACATGAAAAATAGGATATGATACAAAACACTAAACCATACCTACCCTCGCACATTATAAACTATATCAGAATCAAAAGGAGTTTGTGCCATCGAGGTTTCAAGAGGGTAATAAGAGTACCTTTCGGGCAACATGTTGATTTCCTAGAGACCATGGACAGGCTCCAAGGCACGCCTTCTAGCTTGGCATTTTTGAACCATTTTTCGCCTTCCTGTGATAGTCTTGTTGCTCGGGCTATAGATTCCTCTGTTACCTCCAATTGAATATCCCCAATTTTGGCTCTAAATCCATCAAATGTTTGAGAAAAATCCTGTGTGACCACCAGGTTATAACCTTCGAATTTTCAGATGAAAATATCCCAACCGTGCGCCTGTAAATCATTTAAGGCTTTTTCATGGGTGAGAAGGGCCTGTGAGACATTAGGTTCATTTCGAACCATGGGGGCCATGGTTTCTATCAAACAGACCCAGTAAATACCATGAGAGGGAGGCTTCATCTTCCAATAGAAAAATAATGAGGAGAGGTCTGTGAAAACTGAAATGACCCAATATTTACGAACTTGGGAGGATGTCATGTTTCATAATTTAATTTTGGAGTGGCATAAAACCAAAGGACATGAAGGCTCAAGAACCATTATGCATAATGAATATTAAACCCCAACCACTATCAACTTCCTATTCGAATAATGAATGAAAGCCTGAAATGTTCAAGACAATAGGATGATGCGTATTTGTGAGTACATCAGTCTTGTACCAAGTTGATATGAAAGCGATATGACTGGTAAGAGAAAGGAGAACATTTCAAATGTTAATCCAAGGTTGTGCACAATTAGGCATATCAAGAATCAAAACCATACAATCAACCATATATATGATCAAGTTATATTTCCCATAGTGCATAAAAATGTGGTAGTGGATTAATAAATAAGCTTATAAAACTTAAAACTTATAAACATATAGGTCCTCTTAAGGTGTAATCTCTTTGGTAAAAGAAAAGAATAAATCACAAACTCCAGAATGATTACCCAAGACAAGTTTTTGTTTCAATTTCATGCTTGCAGTCATGAAATTTAAAAAAAAGAAAACGAAAATAAAAACAAAAAAATCATATAATAAGCTAGCCCAATAAATATCCTTGAGGCCAAAAGACACAAAAGTTTATAAATGTAAGGAGGAGGCAGCTACATAAAGGTTTTATCTCTTTGTGATGACTTTTAATTATCTAAAATTTGTCAGAATTAGTGGATGCCAACACATGGTTAAAGAAATTATGGAATTTTATTATGTTGTTTAGATAAGAGTTGAGTGAAGCATACAAAACAATTATGAAGTTGAAAGATCTTGGAAACATGATTTTTTTTAAGGACATAGAATATTTTCTAGAGCGGTATATAGACATTGTGCACAACAAAAATTCCAATTTATTTTCACCTAAGAGGAGAATTGTGCATGACATAGACTTTATTATGGGCATGATGTTGTGGTCAAGTTGTATATAAGATGAGTTCAATGAAGAGAGTAAAGTTTAATTCATAGGTAGCATAGTTGGTCTATAAGGTATATTGATGAGGGAAAGTATGATATTTTGTATTGTTTCAATATTGATTACACAAAATAGGTATGGTTATTGTAGAATGTTCATACATGGTCTAGAGTTGAATAAGATCACATCCGTAAATAGATTTCCTTTAGAGAGCATGGATGATTTGATGGACAATTTGCGTGGCACCAAATATTTTTTTGAGATAAATCTGAAGAGTGGGTATAATTTGACTAGAATTAATGAATGTGGTGAATGGAAATTTGCGTTCAATAAAAAAGAATTATGAGTATTTATTTATGCAATCTAGGATGACTAGTGTGTCAAGTAAAATCATAGTAAAATAATGTAGTTGATGAGAATGTTGTCACTATTATACACTCGTAAGTTTGTGTCTATGTATTTATATGATATTTTGATATACAATGAGAGAAAATATGAGCATCTATAAAATCTAACATTGATGTTTTATACCTTGGTTAAAGAGAAGTTATGAATTAATTTGAAGTGTGAGTTATTTAAAAATGAATTAGTGTACCTTGGGTTTATTGTATACCAAGAAGGTTCCTCCATGGATTAAATGGGGTAAACATTATTGAATTTAGGGGATCACATGATATTTCAAATTTATACAGGAAGTTCATCAAGAAATAAAATATCATTATCTTAAATATTTTTAGGACACATTTTTGAAAAGTGACTTAACATGGATGGAAAATATATTACTATCATATTGTATTTTACTTTGGATGAAACATAGAAATCAAATTGATGACGAACTGTAAGCCAGTGAAATGACAATTTGTAAAGAAAACAAACCTAAGGGATTCCCAAGGCCTTATGAAGATTGAAGGAATTTTTAGGTTCATTAGTTTATTCAAATGGGCCATGTTGTGAAGGAAAAGAAGAGAAATAAATATTGTGTTGTAGTAATTTAAGAATTCACTATTCCATACATCGAGAAAGACATCAAACACTAGGGGAGAGTAGAAGATCGATGTTGATTTTATTTGGGTTAAACATCTTATGGTTATTCTTGATTGGTTTGTTATTCATTGAAAGACAAATTGAAGATTTCAATTTCGTCAAAGTTAAAAGAGGGTGATGGTCATTCAAGTGATAGAGAATAAGATCCATTACCCTATGCACATAGAAGGAGTTTGTTCTAGATTCAAGAGGCATTGTCTAAGTAAACAATTACTAGAGTAGGAGGAAAAGAAGAGAAATCAAATCTTTCTCTAAGGATCAAGCATACCTAGCTTGAGGTGGAGATGGTCTCCATATCTTATAGATGCTTAGTGACCTTTTCCCCTTATTTATATTTTTTTAATAACTCTAAAAACGTGAGGTGCAGTGTTTTCCAAATGGCCACAAATCAGGCCCACGGCTCATTAAAAGGGCCCGACAAGAATGAACACCCATTCCTCCTACAAACAAGAATGCAATATTAGGAATGTTCAAATGTTCCCATTAAATTTTGTTATAAAAGTAGGTGTGCTCGTTTAACCATAGAAAATATAACAATATTGTCACCCAACCATAGGCCGAAGCCACCCCTGAGCACCTTATCCTTGACAGAGAATAATTCTATAAGAAAATAGTACGCCTAATATTCAATCAATGTAGCATACCTATCTCTAGAGCTAGCGCAAAAGGAAGAAATTCCAAACCATAACCAAGAGAAATTCCATGCGTAAAACTGAAAATACAAGATGTAGTAGCTGTAGTTGCAGCTACTCTCCATACTTGTGCACTTACTAAATTTATGCAGTGCACACTACATTTATGTAGTTGCGATCTATGTATGTACAAGTGAGCTCTGGTATCATGTATTTATATTACTCTTTCTTATATGTCTGGTTCGAATTCTCTTTATGGAGGCTAAAGACTCAATATTAAATTATTTTCTTTAGCCGACTTGTCTTCTAGGGTTCTATCCAATGCTTTAGAGTTTCTTCTTTCTTCCTAGAATATTCTATTCTTATCAGGGTTATAGGTTAATACCTCTCGCAACTACAATAATATCAACACTTGCTCCTAGCTAGGGAGGTATTGAAGGAAATGGTCTTGAGCAAAAACATACCATTCAAATAGTAGCATCATCATAGCCACTCAAAATATCTCATGATTAAACTAGGAGCCTCATCATCACTATCAGTATCATCTGACAACATCAATTGCATCATCTCCTTAAGCCATACTTCATGTGAGTAATGATGTTGAATAAGTCACTCACTCCATAGAGTGATACAAGAACAATTCTTATAATCCAGACATGTGTCCTAGAAGAATAATTTTTCCAACAGATGTTGAAAGACATGACATGGGATACAAGGAATATTCTTATAATCCGAGCATATTTCCTAGAATAATAATTATCCTAGACCATAAACTGACTATCCATCTAGCTAGTAATCATTTTCAACACTATTGATATTCTTCATGGCAATCAGAACAATGCCATTCAATAGAACAAAACTGTGTCTATCCATAGTACTACTATTCAGTGGTACAAACCCACACCAAGTAGCACATAGCTACTTGATAAGTGACACATAGTCACAAACAATGGAACACATACAACACAATGGCATACAACTACTTTCTAGAGACATACAGTCTCCATAGTGATCATATCATCTAATATCAACCTATATAACAATCTCACAATACAAACTGAGTCATCTCGGACATTCTTCCAATCACATATGTGAGATCTGGAAGAGAATCTACCCTCATAAGGTAAAACATCATTCATGGGATATCTAGATTATCCTTCTCAAGCATAGAAGAATAATTGTCCTTGATTTTTGAGCCTAGACCATTCACCTAACTAGGCCATTCCTCTGGCACTAATCATATTGAAACTTGGAGAGAATGAGTCTGTCCTAGGGAATTAATGTCCCTGATTGTTGAACCTAGAACATTCACCTAACTGGGCCATTCTTTTAGCACTAATCATATTGAAACCTGGAGAGAATGCGTCCACCCTAGGGAATGACTATCCTGACCATTTATTGAGGAAATGATTGTCCTGCACCAACCTCCAAAACATACCATTCTTCAAAACTGCTCACAATTGTGAACTTTGAAGAATGAATTCTTGATGAGGTGGACCATTCTACTTGACCACTATTCAGAGTGACTTCCAAGAATAATTAATGTACTAGACCATTCCCCCACACTTGCCACAAACATAATCCTTTTTTATGGTACATCAACAATCTATCGAACCATTTTGATTACAAAAATGATTGTCTCATCTTGACCATTTTTTGAACTGGAAAATTCCTTTCCATGAGAAATCTCAAACCAGTTTCTGAACTGGAAAGGAACTGCTTATCTTGGACCATATTTCAAACTGAAAAATGATTGTCCATAAATCAATAACACATCAGTGCTCCCTCCCAACTGGGATTAATCTCTTCCTTTTTCAATAAGAGAGTCATCTCCACGAGCCCCAACTTGTTCCTTAAGTACATAAACTTTTAATCTTGGACAGAGGATTTACACAAATAGCTTCTATCTACTCATCTATGGAGATAAATTGGAGAACCACTTCTCTTCTCTGGACTTCATCATGCAAAATATAATTCTTTATCTCATTGTACTTCAGTCTATCATGGAACACTAGTTTTCTCTGAAGGCTTCATATAGCTCTGATCGTTACAATATATCATGTTACAGTTCATCACTTTTGTTTCCTACTAGCTCATGACATCATGGAAAAACTAAAATTGAAACATAACCAAGTAGCATTTCTTTTGTCATCGTGAGAGTTTTCCATGGATTGGCAATCCATTATCTCAGACTTATGAAAAACTATTCTAGTACGCTATATTTTTTATAGAATTTTTTCACCACGCTTCTGCTGTATATGTGATACTCTGCATCATGTTGTTTGAATCCATACAAGGTCTTATTATATCTACATACATGGGTCTCTTTCTGTTATAAGATTCTTTCTCACTTTCTTTATTTGGGAAGAACAATCTTTTACATGCAAATTCCAATCCATGGCTATTGGTGAGTTGTCGTTATAGTTTTTCTCCCTCCTTTTGGAAGAACCTATAAATATCGCAATGCTTCAATTCACAAGTCTTTTTCACATTTTCTTACATACATTGTTCTTTATCATAACTTTCATTTCTTCTTCTTGATTACTTCTAGTGGGTTCAAACCAAGATGGTGGTCTTGTGATTCTCAGTATAATAACTGGTTGTTCTGGATTTTATTTATTTATTGGAATCTTCTTATTTTTCCTCATCTTTCTCTTTAGATATTGGGTCCATGGATTCTTCTATAGTATCCATGCCTTGAATATTCCAACTTCTTCCTTTCATCATAGGATAATGAATGTAGATGGACAACTAACGATACTTTAAGGATTCTTTTCAAAGAAGGATTCTTCTGAACACATGTTGCTTATCATGGCTACTACATTCAATGGGAACATGGACATTTACTTCATAATCCTCAATGGATCATATCATTTAGGATTAGCTCCCTCCTAATCCTTGTTTCATGTATGAATGCATTATCTTATTTTTGGAATTCTATAATCAACTCCCTCTATCTAAGAGAGTCCATGCTTTCGTCTGCATCCTTATTTCCTTTTGCAAAGTGTCACAACTCTTTTTCTAATTTCCTCTTGACCGTTGAATTCTTCTGGGTCTCTTCAAGTTTGATTCTGATTTGGGCCTATATGGAAGTTGTTAATTATATAATAGCTTCCACATGAATTGTTACCAAGGATTGTCAACATACTTCATCGTTTTAGATACATTACTTGACTAGTAATCATCATAATAGTAATCCTTATCTTGTTATTCTTATGTAGGTGTTGTTTCACTGACCATATTATCTTCTAAGAAATATATATACATGAACTATGTAAACATGGTATGTACAAGGACTATGTTATAGAAGAATATTGTTACCTTGACTAGAAGAAAAAATCTACTTCATCTTGTTTGACTTTCTTTGAGGGTTCCTTTTCTTCGGTAACTATTTCTTCATGTGTTTCCTTCCTTTTTTTTAACTCAGGATAATGATTCTTGTAGTGACCATATTTTTGATAGTTAAAGAATTGTATTTTTTACATATCATTCTCTTGATTTGGTTTCTTCCTTAAGTCAAACTTTTTCTTATTCCTGAATTTCTTAAACTTTGTTGTGTAGGCTTGATCATCATCTTTCCTTTGGAATTTATCTTTTGTGATAATCCTTGATTCTTCTTGTTCACAACAAGTCCAAAGTTCTTCAAATGTGGGATACTCCTTTCTTGTGTTCATGCTTGTGGCAAATGCATCCCATGTCTTGGGAAGGCCATTGAGTACTATATTTAAAATTTCCTTCTCTAAAATAATTTCTTCAATAGATTGTATTTTATTTCTTAACTGAGAGATTCTCACAAGGTATGATGTTATGTTGTCATCATCATTCATTTTCATGTTAGGGAGCTCATTCTTCAGAATCATTACTTGTCCAATGTTTATGGATGAGAAGAGGTTAGTTAGAGAATCATACATCTTCTTAGATGAGCTGAGATGAGAAATGTAGGGTAACACGTTGTCTTTTACATATTCCACTATGATACTCATTGAATTTATGTCATTTTCCTTGAACTTCTCCATTATTGCAACATTCAGAGGTTCCTTCTCTTTTCCTTCTTCAAACTATCATTCCACGATCTTTCCTTTCACGATGTCCAACACTTTTTTCTTTGCAAGGATGAGTTCGACCCTTGTATTCCACGCTCTGTAGTTAGAATCCCCTTCTAATTTTTTTTCTGACTTTATAGAGTAAGTCATGACCACTTTGACTTGGTCAACCTTTGAATTTGACCAAATACTCAAACTTGACGTCTTACCTTGATGAGAGTACCATGAGGTGCAATAGTTTAGGTCACACTAGGATATCGAGAAATTAGGTCAATCTCTTCACTTAATCTTCCTCAACAAGAGGGTTAGGGTTTCGTTGTTGCAGCAAAAACTTTGACTACAACTGCAACTATAACTGAGAAAATTCGCCAAATATATCTTCGAGCGGTAAGACTATATGAATATAGTGTGGGCCCATAACCTATTAGAAAAGTAGGTGTTCTCATTTAACCATAGACAATATAGAAATATGTTCACCCAACCATAGGCTGAAGCCACCCCTGAACACCTTAACCTTGAAAGAGAATAATTATGGAAGAAAACCCTAGGCCTAATAGACAATCAATGTAGTGTATCTCTCTCAAGAGATAGCGTACAAGGCATAAATTCCAAACCATAACCAAGAGAAATTCAAAGCCTAAAACTGAAAATACAAGTTGCAGTAGCTACAACTGTAGTTACTCTCCATACTTGCGCACTTACTAAATTTTTTCAGTGCGCACTAGATTTTTTCAGTTGCGAGTTGTGTATATACAAATGAGATCTCGAATACTATATTTATACTTATCTTTCTTAGTTATCTGGGCTAACATCTCTTCCTAGAGGCTAAAGACTCACTATTAAATTATTTTCTTTAGTTGACTTGTCTTCTATGGTTATATCCAATGCTTTATGGTTTCTTCTTGCTTCCCAAAATATTCTATTCTTGTTAGGGTTACACGTGGAGGTTAATACCTCCCACAACTACCATAATATCAAAACATTTCATGTGTTTTTAGGAACATGCACACATTCTTGTGGATGTGCCTATGTGGCACGCTGAGTGGATGTTTGAGGTTTGTCAAACTTGTCACATTGGGAACATTTTCATGTGACTAAAAACATGCATGTGTTCATGGATGTTCACGTTCGTGCTCACCCTATTTCCACTTTATCATCCATCAACTTCGTGAACTCGCCCAAATGTGAGTCTACAAAGTCTGAAGATAACACAATAGACCACCCTTACTCGTAAGCTTCAACCTTCAATTCAAGTAATACATAGGGATGGTTAGTATCGTGACTTGACCACCACTAAAATATACTAGTAACACCACCAAAAATAGAGGGAAACATGGCATTACAAATTGGATAATATATTAGAATAAACATATTGGGGATATAAAAAGTGTCAAAAAAATGGATAGCCATAATATGTATTAAAAATATGGGTTTTTTTTAATTAGAAAGGTTTATTAAGAGGTGGTTTAATGAATGAGTTTTGGGAGATTGAAAATGAATTGGGGGGCATTCTTTAATATCCCATAAATGAAGGCTATATTCCATATTTTTAGTGAGTAAAACCTTTATATTTTTAAAGTACTAAAATGAAAAAAAATTATTCACCATAATCAAATTAAATTTTCTCCAAGAATATTAGAAGATGATGTTGAAATATATGGATGGATTACATCAATGATTGGTGATTCCATTCAAATTAATCAATTCTCTGACAACGTTTATACACCTCAAGAAAGGTATTTTATCAACATACACAAATAAACTGTCATTTTTGTATCATGATGGTGTTTATGATATTAGTGGGATTTAGAATGAACCACTAACATATTTCTGTATTTCTCATAAATTTGTGTGAACAAATTGTTGAAAGATTGGTTGTTTTCATTGATGTCAACCCTAGTCATGGGTTTTGGACCACAAGATTGATGAAGATATTTGGACATTAAGGAAAATGCACATGTAGATACAAGACCCATGGATGGATAGTATACATCATTTTTTTTCCAACGGTATGTGGAACGTCATGTGGATCCTCATGGTTGAGGAGAAATGAATTTTTGAAGACAACAAAGTGAATTGAAGAAGGAAGTACATGTAGGCCCTGAAGATAATTAAAGAAAATAATTACAAAATAAGAAATTTTCAGGTCGGCCCTAATGTTAAAAGGAAGTGACATAAATGGTATAAATAAATATCATTATACATTCATTTTATACACAAGTCAAATTTTAGAGGAAATTAGAAGTAAAGAAGGTCGGATTTCAAGGGAGGATGAAGTGTTTTGGTGATGTGTTCCAAGGTATGTTATTTTCAGGTCATCTTACCATTTTTGCTATAACATTTTTTTCTAGAAGGATTCAGATGGTGAACTTGCTATGGCATTGAGAATACATATCAAGGTACCTGTGGTAAAAAAAAATTCTCTTGATTCGCTATAATTATGGAGATACACTCTGTGGAAGATAGGGTTTTTTACCAGTCCTGAAGCTAGTCAATAAATAGGTGTTCCGGGTAAAAAATTCATAACTCATTCATAGAGAATCCAAACGACATGAGACAAATTTCATTGGAAAGAGTACGGACTTTAGTTTCTGAATCTGATGTTAAATATTGAGTGTGGGGAATTCTGTGCAAGTTCGGTCTCTTGAATAAACCAAAATTGAAGAAAGTCTACCATTCTCTCTATAACTTGTTTTTGGGTGGAAGGAAGGGGCAAGGATCGAGAGTTAAATCCTCTCTAGATATTGGAGTATTGTATATTCCTCTTGGAGGTTTATCCCTCCCTTTACATTTGGAAGTTGTAGCTACCTTTGGAAGTCATTACTTCCATTGAACAATAACTATTGATTATTTCTCATATATTGTGCATAGTGTATTGTGGTGTATTGGTGTAAATCTTATACTATTTTTCATTTCTCATTGGATATAGTTGAATGGTTTAAGTATAAGTTAAAAAAGGTTTTAAATTGTACTTGATACTGATTCACCCCCCTCTTAGTATCAAAACTTGGTATCAGAGCAGGTTGCCTTCAAAACAATTTAACCACTGGGAGGAAAATCTTGAGAAGAGATGGATGGCCATGAGCATATTTCAAATGGGATTCAAAAATTTGATGGAAGAAATTAAGCATGTTGGAGTGAAAACTTACCTAAATGGATTTGGGAGTAGACATTTGGTACTCAGCTGTAAATGGCTATGTAATCCCAAATAATGCTCCAACCGATCCAAATGAGAGGAAGCTTATGATTTGTAATTCAAAATCCAAACATGTTATTCTAGAAGCATTGGCACCAACCATTGTTGGGCAATTGATGGGCTGCAATAGTGCTAAAGAGGTATCTGACAAACTCAAGAGTATCTACGAAAGTGATCCAAAATTTAAGAAGGTCAAGCTTCAATGACATAGAGCGGAATTTGAAAATTTGAAGATGAATGAAAAGGAATATATTGCAACCTATCTTCGTAGAGTTGATGAAGTTGTTAATACAAAAAGTGTTGAGATCACTTCTCTTGAAGTATGATGCTAAGGTCTCTTCCATTGAAGAAACTAGGGACTTGACCAAAATGACAATGGATGAATTACATGGGTCTCTTATAGCATATGAAATGAGAACAGGTAC
>SNQJ01S0021213.1:115919-127715 GCA_010110895.2 Picea sitchensis | reverse complement strand
CCGCATCTTCGACATCATCGTTTCACTCAAGAACATGGGCTAAGGAAAGAAATGGATGTAGAGCCTATTACGTCTCATCCAAAAGATTCTCGAGGGTGGGAAATGGGAAAGTGCATTCCACAAATGGACAAGCCCCCTCATTATCAGATCAAATCCACATGCGTAGGTGAGCATACTCAATTTATGATGGAGCATGCGCTAATCAGAAAATTCTTAGGACTCTGGCCAACCGAACGTGACCTCACACACTGGATCAAGGACTAGTGGAACCCCAAAGGCGACTACGAAGTTCAACTGAGCTCGAAGGGTTTCTTCACAATAATCCTGTACAAACTTGAAGACAAGGACAAAATCTTTGACAATAGACCGTACATGTACAACTCAACAGGACTCTTTCTGCACTTTTTGATAGACGAATTCAACTGAAAGAAGGAGGACATCACAATGGTGCCAGTACGGATATCTCTATACTTATTACCCGAAGAGTTTTTCCTAGAAGAAATACTCATGGGCATTGGAAACACAGTGGGGAGCTATGTAAAATCTTCATAAGCTACAAATATGCAAAAGTATACCTCTTATGCCCGCATCTGTGTTTATATGGACATCTCAAAATCCCTGCCAGGATCAATCAGTCTAGAGTATTAGGACGAAGACTAGAATCAAAAAATTGATTATGAGCACATCCCCTTTCGTTGCAGGAAGTGCCACAAGAACGACCACCTCTTCATAGATTTCCCCTTGAATATTCCAAGAGGCAAGGCTGGGAACAAAAAGAAAACAAATTGATTCACCAACGTCACAAGTCGAAAAGAAAACCCACCAATAAAAAAGAACCAGAGCACGACCTCAAAAGTCCCAACCAAAAATTCCTATGACGTTCTGTCAAAGCTGCCAGCAAAGGAGGAGATTCAAAACCCTCATCAACCAAAAACACAGGCGAAGGGGAAAATCCCAATGGAAATGAGTCCAACTCAAAGAAAGGGAACAAGCCTAGCTACTCAAATGGGACTAGACGAAGATACCACGATGTAGTTAGATGAAACAGATCTGGAGGACATAGACCTGGAAAACCTGGAGGAAGCTCTCAACCAAAAAGTCCTGCAACACATCCCTGTGGACCAAATCCATAAGGTACACAAGGTTTTCATGAACTCCAAAGCAGGATCCACAACAAGACTAGGCATAGTGATGCAGGAGCATCGCTCCATGTTAGCAATGTGCCAGCCAACCAACACATCGAGCATGCATTTAATGGATAAAGGGAGAGGCGCAACCCTCTCAATTTTGAAATTCAAAATTTCAATAAATGTTGTAAGGCATTTAATGCTAGACAAAACCTTTGTATAGGTAGTGGTTGAGGTTTCCTTTAATGGTTTCCTGCAGCAAGCCTAGGACGTAGTTAGGACCGGGAATACATTTATGTAATGTAGCCGTAGGAACCACTCTGTGATGGAAATAGCTTAGAGATGGTGAGGTTGAGGATAATCTCGAGAGAGCCCTCTTTGTAATTAGAGAGTGTGATAGGAGAGAGAGATAGGAGGAGAGACCAGAGCAGAGAGGTCTTGAGAGAGAGCTGAGACTTGTTACAATCCATACTTTGTAAACACCTTGTATACGCATTTTTGAATTAATAGAAGAGCAATTTTTTCTTCCATGAATTGTCTGTATGTGTTTGCATGTTTTTATGCATTTCATGTTTTGAATGCATAACTGGTGAAGTATTTCATAAGTTTCAATTTATTCCCATCTTGGAGTTTTCGAGTGCAAGGAGTGCACATAGTCCGCAAGGTGTGAGTTGACAGAGGTGAGGTAACCTCAAGAAAGCTCAAGAGGGATAGCAATGTACCTTCATCAGGAGAGGTGCAAGGAGTGCACAGGAAGGAACTCTGTTTCGAGTTCAGGGAAGACAAAACTACTGAAGGTTTTGTAGAGCTCTGCCAAGAGGGCATTGAGTGAGTGCATAGAGTGCACCAGAAAACTCTATTTCAAGTTTTGAGGAAAGGAAAGTGTTGAAGAGAAGATGCTCATAGAGTTGTTGAATACTCTGTAGGCTCTGCAAGGTGTGCATCGAGTAGAAGAACGCCAGGTGGGCGTAGGGAGTTTTCTTTCCAAGAAAACTTCTCAGATATGATTTTAGCGAAATACTCAGTAGCACCAGGAGTGTGTGAGAGAGGAATTGTCCTAAACCCATAAGCTCAGAAGAGAAAGCGCGAGAAGAATGCGCACAAAGAAAACCTTTCGAGGTTTCTGAGTTGAAAAATCTCAAGAGGGGGAGCATTTCTATAACGCAGATGAGACCCAAAGGAACCGAGCTCGCAAGAGGAAGAATAGAAGGTTGAAACCTTCGATACTTAGAAATTATCATAAGTTAGAGAGCAAGGGAAGCTCAGGAAGGGGGAGCAACAACTAATGTTAGATCAACTGGGAATATGAGATCTGGACCATTAGATCAGTGTTCAGATAGGAGGAGCACACATAGGAGATGTTCAAATATGAGCCGTCAGATCTGGAGGCATGGATCAACATCCATTGATATCGAAGTAAGGTGTGCATGGTTTAAGTTTTTCGGTATTTCGTGTACCGGGAAACATAAGAGGCAGAGTCTTTCGACTCCTAAAGATGTGAAACTACTAAAACGCACCATTCGTTGGATCGGGAGCGCATTGGCATGAGAGCCACTGGATCAAGGATACGTGCAAAAGGTTTAGTCCCTGGGATATGTGCAAAAGATAAGATCTGGGCTGTCAGATCTAGTGAAGAGGACCGATATCCATCGGATCAGAAAGAAAGTGCATGGGGTTTAATCCCTGGGAAGCCGCATAGAAGGGTAGAACGAACGACAGAAACTTCGAGGGAGAAGTGTCGACTTTCCGTCAGCTGTCAAATCCAGAAAAGTTGCCCAAGGTTTAATCTTCGTAAGAGCAAAGGAGAGAGAGGACCTATCAAAGTCCCTAAAGAATTTGGGACCGTCCATCTCAGAGGATTCATGTCAAGAGACCCACTTTTTGGGGATTCAGACATCGGGAGATCGAGAGTGAAGAGTCTCCAAAAATCATGAAAGGAGAATTCGCGAAAGGACCAGGACCATCCATCATGGAGGACACGTGGCAACTAGTCAAGATTTTGTAGAAATCATCGAAAGGATCAGGACCATCCATCAAGGAGGACACATGGAAAGCAATCAAGGTTTCGGGGAAAGGACTGAAATATTTTGAGTCGTCGATCCAATGGGATCGTAGTCGTTGGTTCCTTAAGGGCCTGGGCCATTGATATCTCAGAGGGAGAGATTTCGACATTTCATGGACTGGGGATTTGAAATACAAAGGAGTGGGATTCTTGCATCATGATTCCCCGAATCACGATACCCCGAAAGCATTCAAAGAAATAACACCAAGTTAGAGGACCGGGTCACATGGATAAGGTTTAAGGGAGGAGCCAAGGAGTCGTTAATCTCTTTTCGGGTTTCAACATTTCGAAAGACAAATAACAAGGGGATGCTTGCATCGTGATTCCCTGAATCGTGAAAGCCGGTAGCGCTTTGTTGTAGTCATGTGGATGGAGGCTAAGGGAGGAGCCAAAGCCCGTTAAGTTGTTTTTGACATTTCGAGACCCGGGAGTTCAAAGGACCTAGAATCTTTTGCAGTTGGAATCCCGAAATCGTGAATTACAAAATTCTGAAAAGTGGATCGTGGTCATGGGTAGTGGTCGCATGGTCGAGCATTAAGGGAGGAGCTAGTTGTGGAGTTAATCCCTTTTCATCATTTCGGCAATCGGGAGTTGAAGAGTGAAGGGGTCGTGAGACAGGAATCCCGACTCGCGAAATCGTGCAACGTGATGAGCACCTTTTGGACAAGGCCTGTGGTCATAGCTGGTGATCACATGGGGGTGAAGCTCGTGCTTAGTGCTCAGACACATAGGTGGGTTTCAATAAGGGACCCATGGATTCATTCAAAGGGTTCCAGTAGAGAACGAGAGGGCCATTTTGACTTAGAAGAAGGTCGATCCAGAGACTGGGAGGTTGCAGAACACTGTTGAGGTAGAGGGACTGCATCATGTGGTATCAGAGCTGATATTTTCATCTATAGACTTCAGGTGAAGGAGACAGCAGGTGAAGGAGGAGACAGATTAATGATGATCTGTGAAGATTGTTGCAAGGTGTGCAACAAATGATAGACAACCAAGCGAGCTGTAGGAGCACATGGAGATTCTCTCAAAGGTAGAGTGATCCATACGCTTGCCAGGAGGGTAGGTGAAAGATGGAAATGGCTACTGAAGGCCATGAGCATGGTGGAAGAGGAGACCACCAGCAGATGAATAAAGTAAAAATTGACAAGGAACTTGCTAAGATAAGAGTGAGAATGGAACAACTGACATTGAAGATGCAACAGGAGGAAAAAGTGCACTAGAGGTACGAATGGCCTCTGTATAGGAAATCCAAATGGCTTGTTCAAAAGTTGATGGCCAGAAAACAACAACAAGAGTTGAGGAAGTGGCTCAGGTATGCTGAAATCCTTAGTGACACAAAGCTAGTTTGCATCTGTGAGCTAGAAGTCGGAGAAACCCTCAGTGATGAAAAAGAGGGATCAGTTTCATATCTCATAAACTGCCAGGAGGGCAGGGATGAATTTTCAAATTTCTAGGTGGGAAATGAAATGAGATCATTGGAGGATCTCATAGACTGTCAAAAGGACATCCATGGAAATTCATATTTCCAGGTGGGCAATGGTATGAGATTAATAGAGGATCTCATAAACTGCCAGGTGGGAAGAAGTTGACATTCAAGTTGCCAGGTGGGCAATGGAAAGAGATCAGTGGAAGGTCTCGCGTACTTCCAAGGGGGCAGTGGTGAAAGTTCATATTGCCAAGTGGGCAATGAGATGGGATCATATGATCTCATAGACTGCCAGGTGGGAAACAAAAAATTCCCAAATTTCCAGGTGGGCAAGGGGAAAGAGATGAGACTGTCTGAAAGTCTCATGAACTCAGAGGAGAGTTCAGATCAGCAAGGAGTGCTTACAGGAGAGAACCGGAAGATAATTCTAATCATTGGAGGAATAGAGGTGTTCCTACCAAGTAGCCCAGTTGAGGCCATAGCATGTGTTGTGGATGCAACAACAGCAGGAGGACAGCCATCAGAAACTATCATGGAGGAAGAAATGGAGAAGACACTGACGTTTTCCCAAGAAGCAGAAGATGAGCATTCAACAGAATGGCTCAAATTTTTTATCCAGGAAGATGGACAGGAAATCACTGCAGTATTGGAAGCTGCAGAAGAAGAAGAAGAAGAAGAGGAAGCAGACAGCATGGATTTTTCTGACCTGTGTGAAAAATTGGAAGCCCTATAAAGGAGGGTGATGGTGTAAAGTTTTCACATCCAACAGGCTAAGTTGAAAGAAGGTAGTGGAACATACTAGCCTGGGGAGAAACTGGAAGAAGATGGAAGTATGCCAGGAGGTGAAATGGCAGTAGAAAAACTGCCACAGGAAGAAGCTGAGCAGCAGTTCAGTGAGAAGACTGCGGAGCTAGAGTCTGCAGCAGAGTGGCCACTTAGTGCCACAAAGAGAGATAAAGATAGCAGGGGATATCGAGAAGATCTGCCCATTGAGAAGATAGAAGTGCGGCAAAGAAGATTGCATACAAAGAGCCAGCCACTGGAGTAGCTGGACAGGGTAATTGAAGAAATCAAAAGGTTGATGTTGAGTTTAGCAGCAGATATTGCCAGCAATGAGAAGCTGAGAAGAAGGGATCCTGTAAGAGCAGTAGGGTAGAAACAATAGTAGCAATGAAGTAGAGGAGTAGATGGACAACTCCAAGGGAAAGTTTGGGATCTAGGTGGATTTAAACACTGGAGAAGAGGAGCTCATGATCAGGAGATCACGATTTTTCCAGATGAGGAGTATGATGCAGGAGCATCTCTCCATTTCAACAGTGTGCCAGCTAGCTGCCACATATAGCACGCATTTAATGGAGAAAGGGAGAGGTGCAACCCTCTCAATTTTGAAATTCAAAATTTCGATAAATGTTGTAAGGATTTTAATGCCATACCATTCCTTTGTATAGGTAGTGTTTGAGGTTTCCTTTAATGGTTGCCTACAACAAGCCTAGGACATATTTAGGACTGGGCATCCATTTATGTATTGTAGCCGTAGGAGCTGCTATGTGATGGTGATAGCTCAGAGATGGTGAGGTTGAGGATAAGATCGAGAGAGCCCTCTTTGTAATTAGAGAGTGTGATAGGAGAGAGAGATAGGAGGAGAGACTAGAACAGAGAGGTCTCAAGAGAGAGTTGAGACTTGTTACAATCCATCCTTTGTAAACACCTTGTATAGGAATTTCTGAATTAATAGAAGAGCAGTTTTTCCTGCCATGAATTGTCTATATGTGTTTGCATGTTTTTATGCATTTCTTGTTTTGAATGCATAACTGGTGAAGTATTTCATAAGTTTCAATTTCTTCGCATCTTCGAGTTTCCGAGTGCAAGGAGTGCACATAGTCCGTAAGGTGTGTGTTGACAGAGGTGAGGTAACCTCAGTAAAGCTCAAGAGGGATAGCATTGAACCTTCATCAACAGAGGTTCAAGGAGTGCACAGGAAGGAACTTTGTTTCGTGTTCAGGGAAGACAAAACTACTGAAGGTTCTGTAGAGCTCTGCCAAGATGGCATTGAGCAAGTGCATAGAGTGCACCAGAGAACTCTATTTCGAGTTCTGAGGAAAGGAAAGTGTTGAAGAGAAGACACTCACAGAGTTGTTGAATACTCTGTAGGCTCTACAAGGTGTGCATTGAGCAGAAGAACACCAAGTGAGCGTAGGGATTTTTCTTCCCAAGAAAACTTCTCAGATCTGAGTTTAGCGAAATACTCAGTAGCACCAAGAATGTGAGAGAGTGGACTTATCCTAAGCCCATAATCTCAGAAGAGAAAGCGCGAGAAGAATGTGCACAAAGAAAACCTTTCGAGGTTTTTGAGTTGACAAAGCTCAGAAGGGGGAACGTTTCTATAATGCAAACAAGACCCAAAGGAACTGGGCTCACAAGAGGAAGAATCAAAGGTTGGAACCTTCGATACTTAGAAATTATCCTAAGTTAGAGAGCAAGGGAAGCTCAGGAAGGAGGAGCAATAGTTGACCTTAGATCAGCTGGGAAGACGAGATCTGAACCATTAGATCAATGTTCAGACAGGAGGAGCAGACATAGGGGCTGTTCAAATATGAGCCGTCAAATCTCAAGGCATGGATCAACATCTATTGATCTCGAAGTAAGGTGTGCATGGTTTAACTTTTTCATTATTTCATGTACCGAGAAACATAAGAGGGAGAGTCTTTCGACTCCCAAAGAAGTGAAACTATGAAAACACGCCAGTCGTTGGATCAGGAGCGCAGTGGCATGAGAGACGCTGGATGAAGGATACATGCACGGTGTTTAGTCCCTGCGAGACGTGCAAAGGATTAGATCTGGGCTATCAGATCTAGCGCAGATGACTGATAGCCATCGCATCCGGAAGAAGGTGCATGGAGGACATCAAGGAGGACACGTGGAAAGTGGTCAAGGTTTCGGGGAAAGGCCCAAAATATTTCAAGTCGTTGATCTAGTGGGATCATAGCCATTGGTTCCTTACGAGCCTGAGCCATTGATCTCTCAGAGGAAGAGATTTCAACATTTTTTGGATCGGGGATTTGAAAGACAAAGGAGCTGAATGCTTGCATCGTGATTCCACGAATCGCGAAACCTCGAAAGTGTTCAAAGGAATAGCACTAGGTCACAGGACCGAGTTGCATGGAGAAGGTTTAAGGGAGGATCCAAGGATTTGTTAAGCCCTTTTCAGGTTTCGAAATTTCAAAAGATAGAGAACAGGGGGACACTTGCATCGTGATTCCCCGAATCATGAAATCTGGTAGCGCTTTGGTGTTAATCATGTGGAAACAGAGTGGTGGTCACATGGACGAAGGCTAAGGGAGAAGCCAAATCCCATTCATCCCTTTCGGTATTTCGGGACCCAGGAGTTCGAAGGACCTAGAATCGTTTGCAGCTGGAATCATGAATTAAAAAATTTCAAAAAGTGGATCGTGGTCACGGGTAGTGGTCACATGGTCAAGCATTAAGAGAGGATCCAGCTGTGTCATTAAGCCCTTTTCGGAATTTTGGCAACCGGGAGTTCAATAGTGAAGGAGTCGTGAGATAGGGAGTCCCGACTTGTGAAATCACGAAACCTAATGAGCACCTTTTGGACAAGGCCTATGGTCACAGCCGATGATCATTGGGGTATGAAGCTCGTTCTTAGTGCTCAGACGCATAGGTAGGTTTCAATAAGGGACCTATGGATTCGTTCAAAGGGTTCCAACAGAGAATCAGAGGGCCATTTCGGCTCAGAAGAATATCGATCTAGAGACTGGGAGGTCACAGAACCCTGCTGAGGTAGGGGGATTGCATCACATAGCCAAGAAACCAGGCACAAAATCTAAGTGGGCAACCAAGGAAAGAAAAAGAAGGGGGCACAAACCAGCCCACCAGCTTATCATAGAAGCAGGAAACCTAATGATTAACTTAGGACATATTCAAAGGCCCTTGGAGAGATGCCTCCACCCCTCGCATTCCTCATGATGAAGATCATCATATGGAACATCTGAGGGCTCAATGGTAGATCCAAGAAAAGAATCCTCTGAGACTGCATCAAAGTTGAAAATCCATATGTTATACTATTACAAGAGACAAAATGTGTGGTACTAGAAGCTGAAACCATTTTCTGAAGAAGTTAGCGGGGCTGCGACTTCTACCATCAAGACTCTATGAGAGCCTCTAGAGGATTAGCCATCCTTTGGAACCCTCATGCTATCACGTTGAATCATCCCTTCTCCATGACAAGCACACTCATGACTTACTTCATCGTAATAGGTTCTACCAAGGAAGGAGCCATAAAAAATGTCTATGGACCGCAGAATTCACAAGACAAGGAAAGCTTCATACATAAACTACAACATGTCAAAACACTGCTGACTATGCCCAACTGGGTCATGGGTGGTGACTTCAACATGATCCTGATGCTTGAGGAGAAATCTGGAGGAACCAAAAGGCTGGGGCAAGAGAGTGGTAAGTTCAAAACCCTTATTGATCAGTTAAACTTAGTGGATATTGAAACTCGAAATGGAATTTTCACCTGGTCCAATTGGTGCTCTGGCCACCAACATGTAGCTTTTCGTTTAGACCGCTTCCTATTCGCAGAAACCCTTCTTGAGGGAGACCCTGCATTGGAAGCCAACATAATTCCAAAATCAAGATTGGATCACTGGCCTATTGTCTTCTATCTTGATTCTGGCAACATTCCCAGACCCAAACCCTTATGCTTTGAAACATTCTGGATTTCTCACCCGAACTTCCATCAACTGGCACAAACTTGGTGGACCCAGGCTGAAATTGACCATGGAACTCACATGTACAAATTCCAGTGGCGCCTCAAAAACTTCAAGCAACAACTGAAGATCTGGAATAAATCCACCTTTGGAAATATTTTCCAACAACAACAGGAAATTGAACACAGGCTTGAAGACCTGCAACAAATCTTCATCTCCAGAAGTAGAACCATAGATCTAATGAAAGAAGAAGACGAACTCCAAGAAGAAATGGAGGAACGGAAAAAGAAAGAAGAAATTCTATGGCCTCAAAAGTCCAGAGTTCAATATCTTAGAGAGGGTAAGCGAAACACAAAATTCTTCCACAGAGCAATGGTTCACCATAGATACATCAACAATATTACTCAACTGGAGGACACTCAAGGCACTCCTATAAGGGAACATGACCAAATTTCCAAGGAGATCAACACATACTACAAAGACCACCTCACAGAAACCAACGAGAGAAAGACGAAAGAAATACAGAAAATAACAAGTCACATACCCTCGTTGGTCACCCCTGAGAAGAATGAAATGCTTCTATGCCCTATCACTCAAGCTGAAGTGGACTTCACTATAAAGGACATGCCCCAAGGAAAAGCACCCGACCCAGATGGTTTTACCATAGACTTCTTCCATTGTTGTTGGGATCTAATCAAGGAAGAGGTCTAGGAGGTTGTGGAAGAATCCAAAACGTCAAGCCAGGTACTATCTGCACTCAACGCAACTTTTCTCACTCTCATCCATAAGGAGGAGCGAGTCACTCATCCCTAGCAGTTCAAACCAATATCTTTATGCAATGTCATCTACAAAATCATCACAAAATTCATCGCCACTCACCTCAAGCCAATCCTACCTTTCATCATCTCAAAGAACAAGCCAACTATGTGGAAGGGAGACAAATCATCGGCAGTGTTATTCTAGCCAATGAGGTGATCCACTCGCTGAAAACAACTAATATACTAGGTATGCTCATTAAACTCAACCTCTCAAAAGCTTTTGATAGAGTAAGTTGGCAGTACTTACACTCCATGCTGGAGTCCTTTGGTTTTGACAAACAATGGGTCAACTGGGTCCTCAAGCTTACATCCTAAACCTTTTTCTCCATTTTGGTTAATGGGGTACCCTCCAAACTTTTCTCTCCCTCCAGAGAAATTAGATAGGGTGACCCTCTATCTCCCCTCAAAGGCCTGCCCCTACATAACATCCATCCAACACCTTCGCACAATCAGTTTGTTGACAACACCTTACTAATGAATACTCCCACTGCTCATGAAGCCAACAAGCTAAACTCCATCCTCTTCGATTTCACTGAAGCCTCAAGCATGATATTAAACATAGACAAGTCTAAGATTTACTTTTTCAATATGCCTATTGTAGTACAGAACCATATTTCCAGACTTTTATGAATACCTAAGAGCTCCATTCCTTCCAATTATCTTGGCATACCCCTTACAGGAGATTCATCGCGCTCCATCTCTTGGGATAGCTTGCTCCTCTCCATCTTGCATAGGTTAAATAACTGGACCTTCAGACATCTTAATTTAGCTGCTAGATTGGTGCTCAAGTCATTCCTACAATCCCTTCCCACCTACAACTTCACTTCTCTAGCAGTGCCTATCTCAGTAATTCGAGTGATCAGGGGCATTCAAAGAAATTTCTTGTGGCATAGACACTAAACCAATAAAAAATGGGCACTAGTCAGTTGGGATAAACTATGCAAACCCAGAACGCTCAGAGGGTTGGGACTGCATGACTCAGGAAAGATTAATCAATTCATGGGAGCCAAAATGTGGTGGAGATGGTTACAACATTTGACGGAACTCTAGGCGCAAATATGGAAACAGAAGTATGCCCCCAACACACAAATCGACCAATTAATCAGGTTAAATGACCATATTCAAGGCTCTAACATCTGGAACACGCCCTGGAAAAATCACCCTCTCATTCAAAAGAATGCCTTCTGGGAAGTCAGGAATGGAGAAAGCGCACTATTTTGGTAGGACTCGTGGCTACAACTATCACCCCTTAGAAACTTGGAAGATATCAATCCTCTTAGACAGTTTCTCCATCTGAATACCTATAGGAGATTCAGGGATCTTTGGAAGACGAATCACAGGAACAAACCCTGGAGATAATGGAAAACAGAGAGACTATATTTACAGCTCACAGAGGACACTGATCTCTAAGCCTGGCAAGCTTGCGCTGCCCACAAAAAAATACCAATCAAAGATGGATTGGACATCCTACAATAGGGACACTCTACCATAGGTATCTTTTCAGTCAATGAAGCCTACTACCTGTAGGGGAACTACCAAAATCAGGACCCAGAGATCATCTGGAGCAAAATATGGACTGGAATCCTTTGGACCAAAGTCTCAATTTTTCTATGGCTCACAGCTCACAATCATA
>SNQJ01S0021213.1:69076-105983 GCA_010110895.2 Picea sitchensis | reverse complement strand
TTCATACTCATCAATAGTCATGTTTCCTAGCTTGAGTTCGAAGAACTCCTTCATCTTTTTTTCATAGTATCTTTTAGTCAGGTATTTCTTCTCGAAATACCTCTTAAATTCCTTCCAAGTGACTTCTTTCTCTCTGATGTGTTGCACCTGCACAAGCTGATCCCACCACATGGATGCTTTTCCTTTTAGTTGATACATTGTAATTCTTCCTTCTGCATGGGCGGAATAATTATGTAGTTGGAAATATTTCCTCATGTAAAGCAACCATGTCTTGGCATATTCCTCCTTCTTATGTTCTCCATTGAATGTTGGAGGCTTAATCTTGTTCATCTCCCCTTTCAATTCATCCTTTCTAGATTTTCGGTGTTTTCTGGTATGGGATGGGTTTGAACTACTGTGTGTTTCCTTGCCAGAATGCTTTGGGGAGAGACGGTAATTTCTGCTACCACTCCTTGATCTTCTTCTCCTCTCATGGGTTTTGACATTTCTTGGTCTGCTTGTGTCACTTTCCTTTTCTAATTTCTTTTCTATTCTTTCCAGGCTCTTCAACATTTTTAATTTGAATTCACCCAGCCGATCCTTGACTTTCATGAGCTTTCGACTATCATCTCGGCATGCCTAAGAATCTCTTTGAATTCATTTAATGATTTTCATTATGTGCCCTTCCTTGTCTAATTCTCTTCCATGCCCATTGGAGTTTGATCCTTCGACTCCCAGGTTGACATCTCTTCCTTCTCTTTCATCCTCTGAAATGGAGGCAATCCGCACCTCTTCCATTTCTATACTCAGCGTCAGTTTTCAATTGTCCTGACACTCGTTGAACTCTGCACTCACAACATGCAATCAACCGAAGTATTTTAGGCCTTAACCCTTACAAAATCACAATATTCATAATTCAACATGAGCGAAAAAACATTTTGGATTCACAAAGTTTTATGAGCTCTGATGGCTCTGAAATTTCAGGACTTCATTTTTTGGGGGGGTTTTGTCCATGAGGATCCAACAGTTAAATCCTCGACACATCTTATGTCCTTCAGACATTTCGAGACTTTGGTATTTCAGGGTTTCGGGTTTAGGGGTTTTGGTTCCCTAGAGGTTCTCACATTCACTTCTCTCTCTTACTCTCCTCTCCCGAACTTTCGACCTCTTTTGCCTAGGCCCATAGCACAGCTGTCGCCAACTATGGTAGATATTTTAGGTTTTCGGGTCTTCGGTACCCAGAAGTTCATGATGTAGTGACTCCCAACCTCTTGTCACTCCTATCCCTGAAATCTGATACACGGTTTCTTTTACGAGATCCAACGATCCTCGATGAGTTGGATCTAACGGTCCAGATCCTTTCGGGATTTCATGACCAGAAATTCACAATGCAACGACTCCCACTCTTTATCGCCTCAATTTACGAATTCCAAAAATTTAGTTTCCTTGCTCTCCAGGCCCATAGCACAGCTGTCGCCCTTGAAACCTATTATGGTTCTTCAGTCTCCGATGGCCTCGGGACTTCGAAACTTTGGGACTTTGGGTTTCAGGACTTCAGGTTTTGGGACTTCGGGTTTTCGGTACCCAGAAGTTCACCTTCCTCACTTCCCATCTCCCGACTTTATGAAATCTGAAAGGTTTTCATGACTAAATCGAGCGCGACTCCGCCAGATATAACGTTCGAGCCTTCCTCCCAAATCTACAAAGTAGATCCTCTCAGGTTTTTGGGGGTTTTAGGAGTTCACGTATCGTGATTCCCACACTCTTATGCAATTCAAAAGGGATTTTAATCCTTGCACACATTTTCCATATCCGATGGTCATGAGGGCTCACCTTCCCTCCCGAACTGATCCTTAGGCTCCAGCACTACTGGTGTGGAGTCCTCTCTCCCTGTGGCCATATACCACACCAGCTGCAGTTTCACAACACCGCTATACCTCCTGAGATTATAGGCATGATCAAGTAACTCCTTAACACTCCAGAGCATACCAGGGTCTGAAATTGGTCCTCCAAACATAATTTCTCCTCTCACCCTCTCTCCAAAGACCACTCAATTGGCCCATCTAGGCTCAGTGTTGAAACCTTGGCTCTGATACCAAACTGTAGCACTCTTTCATACTATAACGCTCTGATACCAATTTGCAGCAGCACTTTTCGGTTACCAAGGCTTAATCGCTCTTAAATAAAACTATAACACAACTTTGTACATTGTTCATACCAACATTATAGTAATAACATGCATTTAATCAAGAGATTCAATTAAACTCAGAGTAAACATAACATTTACTGCTATAATCAACAATTAATAGTATTAACATTAAATTGATATACACAGCGGAATACATGAATAAACATCATCTGATACTTATCTTTGAAACAATGGTAGATTCCACCAACCATGTGTAGGCCTTCCACGAACCTCCTAGCCTTAGACTACACTACTCATCAACTCAACAATGGGTCACCCCCAAGCTGGGACTAAGCTCCACCCCAAGGCAAGGAATCCTAGGCTAGGCTGAGGTTACAGGGAAAACAACACAGAAAAATCAGAGGGATTCTTCCAAAGATGCCATATTACGCCCACTACTACCAAAATCTCATTCCCCACATGCTTGTTCCGCCTGGGAGTATACAACTTCACAAGCATAGTCCATCGGTGCTAACCTCCCTCTCTGGGTGTCGACAACATGCCGGATCAGGAAGTCTCAGAGCCCGAAGCTAGTGCTGGACACTCTCTGGAAGAAACCACTTCCTAACAAACTCTCTCACCTAGAGAGAATTTCTCATAGGCCAGACAATCTGCCTCTTCCAACAACAATCACGTCCCTCACCTGGAGTGAGGTCATACACATGCTCAATCAAAACTTGCACTGGCCAACAAGCCATGTGCAGTCTAGCTCTATGTGGCCACCACAGCCAAATGGAAAAACAAATACGGGCTTCTCAAACAGTCTTAGCAATGGCACAGGGTCTCACAGTGTTGGTTCTTGGGAACGTATGAAAAACAATTTACGCAGGGAATGATACAGGTTCCATGGCTCAGAATGGAGAGGGTGAACCCGACCTTTTCAGAAACGAACACAGGCTTCTCAGCTTTCAAAACAAAGGATTTACCTAGTTTTTCAGAGCCAAACATAGGATTTTTGGCTCACAGGGAAGCACGAGGGTTCTCTGTAAAGCTCAGGTCGGTCGTACTGGTCAGAGCTCTGTACATGCTCAGGCAGTCGGGTGGAATGGGCGAGGAACCCCTCTCATGGCTCATCTTGTCCGTTGTATTCACATGCACCAAGGTTGACACTTGTCACCCATGGAATTGCATGCGTTCCATTTAGCATGCATTCCTTCCCATTTGGCAGTCCCTCGTCCTTCCCTAATAACTTAGGATAAAATGTCACATTCACATAATTCATGTGGATTTTTGGAATAATAGTAAAATATTATTCCCAAGGCTTAAGCCCCTAGGCTTAGCCCTTAGGCTCAAAACTTAGCCTCTCTTCCCACCTTCCAACCCCTAATTCCTTTCCCACTCTGTGGATGATTAGACCCCCATCACTCATTCATCGTGGTCGGTCTACACACAGTGGTGTCTATATTTATTAATGTGTTGCATACATACAAGTACAAAATCAGGCCCTTGGCCTCCAACCCTTAGGCTCTTTGGCCTAAAAATCACATAATCCCACCGGCTTATACAAACTTGGCTCACCAGCCTATAACACATATTTACAATTCATTTCATACATCCGATTTACAACTGGGCTCGGCCTTGGGGATATTACATCATGATAAGCGACCCCTACCTTGCGGGAAAGGGCCGGCTATGGAAGCATTAACTATGGAAGCATTAATGGGGAGCCCTGTATCACCGTCCCATAAACTGGTGAAAGCGAGGAGCCAGGGTTACATTCAATTCATTCTTTCTCTGCATATTTCCACCTCTTGCGAGCTCTGGTGCGTTTTTCTCCTATGCATTTGCCTCTGCATATTTGCACCATTGGTGAGCTCTGGTGTGTTTGATACTCCTTCCTTCAATATAATGCCTAGGTAGCAAGGTAAACCTCGACGAGGTTTGACTTGGTATACCCACACTGTTCAGAGACAACGAAGGAAACAATTGGAAAAAATGCTCTTGCTGGCTACTTCCATTCTACGTCAGAGAGAAAAGATGAACAGTCTCTTGCCCCAGGCTTATGTAGAAGAGTCTGTACCAGAGGAGGGCACTCAGACCCCTCTAGAGAAACTCCCACTCTCTGAACTGGTTATTTGGAAGCCCACAAGTAGGATGCAGGAAGAAAACACTCTGGATTCCCTTGAAACTCAAGCAAGGAGCAACATGACGGGAAGGCTCTATAATGAAATCCCAAACTGTTATGTGGAGGAAGTGCCTTACACGGAAAGCACCCCGACTACCCTTGAAACTTAACCAAGAAGCAGCACGGAAGGGGGGCTCTATGAGGATTTCCCAACTTGTTATATTGAGGAAGTGCCCTACACAGATCTGGTTTCGTAGTGAACTATTGGGGAAATTGAGGACCATGAAGACTTAGCAGCCATGGACAAAGGCCTGGGAAACGAAGGCGCAGGAACAGTTACTCCAAGCGAGGCAACGACAACGAGGATGAGGAACACTCCAGGGGAGGGTGAGAAAATACCACACACTCGAGCCATGCATGGATATACTGACGCCCTACCACCCTGCCTCCATGCGACACTCCTGAATTTAGTGTTCAAACTTCGAGGACAGATGGATGACCAAGAGCACAGGGTCCTCCTAATGGGACAATGGTTGGATATGTTTTTCGACGCGTACTCTAATGCCTCAATAAATAAATAAATGTCCAATGTGTGCTCAACCATTTGTAATGCGGGCCAGAGGAACGTGGCATGAGGATGACAAACCATCGGGTATTTGATTTAGTCCATTTCATTCTATTTTCTCTTTTACTTCCAACCATGTTGGGACTACCGTTTGCTATGGTTTTTACAATTTAGGCTCTTTGTAATAGACTTAAAAAGATGCATGGCCATCTGCCTTGGTTTCCTTCAGGCAAGACAGATGGTGAAACAATCCCTCTCTTTTTCCATCTAGAAGAAACATATGTACCCCAAGCTATGCCTGTTTCCGGTCAAATGGTGACACACTTGGTGGCTATAGCAACATTGTATCTTTTTGTCAATATAATATAGCAAGAAACACCCTTTTTTACTTAAAATATATATATATTAGAATACATCGACAAGAATTTTAAGTGATTCAATATAGATAAAAACTTATGCTAATCTAATTTTTAACAACCTTTGAAATTCAAACCAATTCCACAAAAGATTGATAATTGGTCTTTTTCTTTTGCATTAAAAATACCTAGAAATATATATCACTCTAAAATATGCATTGATGTCATTAGGAATTTCTTATCTCACTATCCATAAGAGTTGTGTGATATTGTGAGTTATCCAATAATGAAAACATTACATCTTGAATAACTAGACAAGTATTCATTTAGACCATAAACATGTCTAGTTTGTGCATACATGGAGGTAAAACATTAATTTTCTATTCAAAGAATAAAGAATGAACATGTATATCATTTAGACCATAAACATGTGTAGTTTGTGCATATATGGAGGGAAAATAATAATTTTCTATTCAAAGAATAAAGAATAAACATGTATACTTTGTGTGTATATGGAAAAAAAAAAAGTAAAAAATGGGTAACACGTTTTTGAATGAGGCATGGTGAGTTTATGTGGTTTTCAATGTTTTAGTTGTGTTTGGTCATTGCCATATTTTGGTTGACACTTTAATGAAATTCTCATCTAAAACATTTCAAAGATTTTTAACTCAGTTTCTTTTATGGGTTTACATCAAAATTTCAAAGCAAAGAGTTTAAAAAAGAAGTTGTATTCTTTGCATGTACATGGAATTTAAAAAACTTTTGACAAAGTTTAAAGTGTTCAAAAAAATTTTAAGATGTTGGAGGAGACTGGATATGGGTTTCCTTTCACAATAATTGAAATCAAAATATCATTCGAGACTTATTTCAAACTCTCAACCAGTAGTTTGAACTCTTAAGAAATATTTTTGGAGAGTTAATTAAATCTCATATAAAATGTCATTGAATGTTAGGTGATGGAAACTTATTTCAAACTCTCAAGAAATACTTTGAAAAGTTAATTAAATCTCATATGGAAGGTCATTGACTGTTGGGTGATCCAGACTTAGTTCAAACTCTCAACAAAGACTTTAAACTCTTAAGAAATATTTTAACATGTCATATAAGAGGTCATTGAATGTTGGTTAATCAATAATTTAACGGAAGGGAAAAGGTTTGCAAATAAAATCTTCCAACATTTAAAACTACTTTTTAATGAAAAAAATGATCTTATCCAAGAGTGTATAGTCAACAAAATAACAATATATTGCTATTTTTAGAAACTTATAACTATAGCAATGGTGGATACAAGCAATTTTTGAGGTTCAATAGATGAACATACAACTGTTGATTTCATATTTTAATTTAATTTTTAACAAAATCAGAATTTTAGATTTTTATTAAAAAATCTTCTTCTAATAATTTGTTATGAAAATTAGTTTCTAATCATTTTAATTTGCTATCAAAACCACTTGAAGTTAGAAAATCAACAAAAATACTCAATGTATTAGTGTGTGTAAATTGTGCACTTTCCCCCTAAAATGAATAGTTATCTCTTACAAACTAGATGATCACATACATTACTCGTACATTTTTTTGACTTATATAATATATATATTTTCTTGACTTATAAAATAATATATTGACTTATAAAATAATTTTTGATTTTTTTATATTCCAAAATATATTATTTTTATTTTCTAGAATAATATATATTATTTTAATGTAGTAATAGAAAATCTCATAAAACAATTACTCGACTTTTATTTATTTATCCATAATTAAATCAAATTTCAAAACTTGAATTAATATTTTAATTCCAGACACAACAACACACCAATCACACATATCCTTTTTATTTTCTCAAAAACACCAAAACACTCTTATTAACAAATAAGAACATGTAAAGTCAATGTGTATATTTCATTCAATTTTTTTAAATAAATAAAATAAAAATATAAAAAATATATTAGAAAGTAAATAAAGAAAAGAAAAATTTATATCTTTTAATTAATATATTAAAAATTATTTTAAATTAATGAAATTGTATGTATAAATAGTTAACCTTGTAAAATCAAATTGTATTAAAAATATTTTAGAATGTTGAATATATTCAAATTTTTTAAATAAATTAGTTAAAAATATAAAATATATATTAAAAAGTAAATAAATATGATTTTAGGGGCTAAATTTAGTTCATGGGTTAATTTTTCATGGTTATTAAAAAACAAGATTTTCTATTTTAAAAATGATTCGCTCAAATTATATAGGATAAAATTATTTTACCTTAAAAATCGCCAAGATTTTATAAAAACTATATAAAATCCTTAGAAATTTGAATATTTTTACAAAGATATCGCCAAACATTTATAGTTGGCATATGAAAGATTAGTAAGACTCACCAAAAATTTTACATTTTAAAATAAATTTCAATCCTTAAAATCATCCCTGAAATAAATTAGCTAAAAATATAAAATATATATTAGAAAGTAAATAAAGAAAAGAAAAAACTATATCTTTCTATTAATATATAATAAAAATTATTTTAAAAAATATGTATTAGAAAGTAAATAAATAAATTAGTTTAAAATATAAAATATATATTAGAAAGTAAATAAAGAAAAGAAAAATTTATATCTTTTTATTAATATATAGTAAAAATTATTTTAAATTAATTTAATTATATGTAGTCCTTCTTATTAAAATTAAAATGGATGGTTTAATCCATATTTTAATTATAAATTTCAATTTTATAGCCAACAGTTAAAGATGGTGACTTAGTCTTTGTCTTACACTCAAATCAATGCATAATATTTAATCTTCATAATTTTTTAGCACTTATAAATACATAATTTACTTGTTTACTTTTTCATATTTAATTTTTAAGATTAAAAATTTATCAAGCCAAGTCTTTAATTGCCATGATGTATACTTATACAAATACCACTTAATTTTTAACATTTACATATTAATTGATTTTTTGGCATTCTGAAAATGCTTATGGTTATTGGACAAAAATCGTTCTATTTGCTATCTCATTGCCACGTTTAGGTAATTAGTAATGGACAAAAATCGTTCTGCTGCTCCGCGTGAGTGGGGATCCTTGAGTAAGTGGAGCGACTTACTGAGCTTGCTATCTCATTGCCACTTTTAGGTAATTAGTAAAAATTTCCACGATTACTTGATTAGTGGTGGAATATTTGGGATTTGAAGCTTCCCATGGCCGCCAATTCAATTGAGAGAGATGTAAAACCGTATCATATTTCACACGTTTCAGAATATGTCGGATTTGAAGCTTTCTATGAGAGATGCACAAGCATTTCAGATTTCACATGTTTCAAAATATTACTGCCATGTGTTGTCGGGCGCTTCGTCTACCATACTGGTAGTTGTATTATGCATACATATATCTTCCCTACCCAAGCGCTAAACTCTACCCTAAGCATGCACCTGCGCCCTATCCCTAATCTTCCATAGTTCAATTTTTTGTTTTAATGTACTTCTAATTAAGGTTTGCATGTTGTAGTTTTAATATAAGTTTGTAATTTTTCATAATGCGTTGGGTTTTAGATTCATCCTCACTCATTATCATAATGCGCAGGGTTATGGATTTAGCCCAAATGTATCTGGGCACCCGGTTACACTATGAATAGTTCTATTTTATTATGCGGGATCTGAAGTTTAGCTGTCTCTGTCTTAATTTGAACATTTGACATTTTGTTTTAACCAGATAATTAATTTTCTTGGTTGTTTTGTTTTATGATTTAATAAGTTTTCTCTGCAATTCCGTGGTTGTTTTATTTTATGACTTAATAAGTTTTCTCTGAAATTCCGTAATGTAGACTGTAACTACCATTTTGCATATGCATTGTTATTGATGGCGGAGATCAGCAGAAGCCGCTACAACAATACTTTCTTTCAGCGTCCAGACATGGAAGAAGTGTCTACCTTTTTCCGTTTTCTCATGGAGAATATCTTAAAAGAACTAAATGTGACTATGGGTATTACTCATTTCATTTAATTTTGTACTTTATTAAAGTTTAGTCAACATGTGTGGAGGGCAAGGTTATAAAAACTTGTGAGTTAAATAATTGTGTAAAAGGGTACTTAATTCTACAAATAAATAAAATGTTGTGTTAAAGAAAGAAGTTTTAGAGTACTGAACGTCTGAGTAAACTGGATTTTGTTATAGACATTGCATTTGTTACAGACTTTGATTGCGGTGGGCAGTGAAAAGAAGATTTTAGTTCAAAACAACTTTTGATGGAGAACCAGTCATATTTAACACTATATGCTTCAACTTCATCTAGACATGGAGAACCAGTCAAAAAAGGGAATTATATTCTGAGAGCGCAATTCAGTCTCTTTCATTATCAAGCATAGTGTTCTGAGAGTTCTACATTCGTTCTTCCTCATTATCATTATTATCAGGTGAGACTAATCCCAAACGTATCTGGACACCTGGTTTCAATGCATGACTGAGTTATATGGATCTCATTATCCTGGCCCTAATTCAATCGTTGCATTTTGTATTTACTAGAGCAAAGAAGGGTAATTTAATTTAAATAATTACCATAATAATTACCATAATATTATGGGTTTATTATTATGTAATTTACAAAATATGATATATGATATGTTTCATTTAATTAATTAAATATTATAACTGACAACAATTTAGAATATGGTATGTTTAATTTAAGTAATTATGATAATATCTTAATATTATGAGATTATCATGTAATTTAATATCATAAGATTATTAAGTAATTTAAAAAATATGATGGGTTTAATTTAATTAATTAAATATCACAATTAAAAATATAATATGTTTAATTAGTAATGTCTATCAAGTTATTATGGTTTGATGCATGAGGTTTAATTTTATGTTATGTTTGTTGTTATTGATGATGTTTTAAATATCATGTTTAATGCTTCCATATTCAAAACCAATATCTTCTCTGTGAATTAGGATTAGGAAAATATGCAAATTTATTTTTATTTTACATATTATATAATTTATATATTAGAGTAATAATATTTTTCAATTTTATGTAATTAAATAATAATGTTTTTATATAGTTATATTTATATGCTAGTTTATTTTTATTTTACATTATATAATTTTTATATTAGTTATAATTTATGAATAATATAATGTCTTTAGGAATTTGATCTCTCTTAACTAAGAGTTACATATAAGTAATATAATGTTTTTAGAGATTTCATCCCTCTTAACTTAATGTTAAAATGGATATTAAATAATATTACTTGTTTAAAACATTAAAATTAGTTACTATTTTTTCTTTTATTTTTATTACTAATATAATTAAAATATGTTACATATACTCTATTAAATAAAAAAAATAATATTAATATCAATTTAATATCACATTGTATAATATTAATTTAATAAAAATAAATAAATTAAGTTATTAAAAATTGCATTACATTGTACTATTAAAATTATAATGTAATATTGTAATAATTATTGTATTACACTATAATTTATAGTACTAACAATATTCTATTGTACTCTATTATAATAAAATACAATTATTATTGTATTGTAATAATATTTTTAGTAAAATATTAAAATTTGCAAAATAAATAGAATAGATATCTTACATTTAAAAATATTATTTAAAGTTTAATGCATTAAAATAATATTATAGAATAAGATATGTTATATTTAATATATATATTTAAATAAATTTATTAAATAATTATTAATAAAAAAATTAAAATAGTTTTAAATATATAGAGACATTTAAAGGAACATCTATTTTATAATATTAATATTGAATAGAATAATTAATCATCATAATAATAATCTATCTATTTATTTTTTTTAAGGTCACGGCCAAGCGAGCACACTAAATTGGTGTATGAGACCCCCTTTCTGTTCACACTAAATTGGTGTATGAGACCCCCTTTCTATTCAGCTAAAGTCTACGAAGGTATACATACCCTACCCCCTCTGAATTTGAACTTGTGACCTCTTAAGAGGAAACACATATTCTTAACCATTAGGCCCATTCAAACTGTATATTATATAAATTTTATAATATGTAAAATAAAATATTTTTTTTTAAAATATATATTTTTAATTTTATATATATATATATATATATATTAAAATATTTTTAATAACATTTAAGAATTCTTAAAATAAAATACTTTAACTATATATATATATATTAAAATATTTTTAATAACATTTAAGAATTCTTAAAATAAAATACTTTAACTATATTTTTTTTAACTTTTAATATATTTAAATATAGAATAATTAAACTTCAAATGATTGTTATGATATTAAATTAAATTTTTAATTTACTTCAAATCCAATTAAACTATAATAAAGTTTTTATTTACCTCCAATTTTATAAACTATGATAAAGTTTTAATTTACATTACATTGTAAGGAAGTTTTCTTCCATGTAATGTATTATGTTAATTAAAAATTTGTATCTTTGTTATAAATGAAAAAGTTCATTATATTTTTTCTCAAAAAAACTTGCCAAAACATCCATTTCACAATGTGTCAAAGTTTCATTGTGATAAACATAACCTGATATTGCAATCTAATGAAACTCAGCGTTGCAATGTGATCAACATTCAAGATTAGCCCAAATCACAACGTTACGAACCTATCCTAACATGCCATGTGAAAAAACCCTTTCACCAACATCACAAAGAGATGCAATCATGCATAATCCAATGTCATAATGTTGTGGACATACCTTGCTATTGAAATATGACAATTATACCCTATTTTCTTAATTTGGTGTTAGTCATGGTTATATTGATATAATTCTTGCAACATATCCAAATCCTTTATCTATGTCACAATGTGACATAACCATTGAGGAACATACCAACTCCTTATAATCGAACCTAATTATATATCATAGTGAAACATGAACATTATCCAACATATAACTTAAACATAACTCATAGGGAGTTTCTCTATTTGAGATAACCATAAATAAACAGGCTATGTGGTGTAATGTTACAATGTGACAAAACCCAACATATCCTTATAGGAACATTGCAATGTGATACCCATGGTTAACCATTACTATGTGATGAACATTTCTCTTTTTCACGTTGTGACAAACATTTTTTTATGTCATGGTGTGTTGAACATTTCCCAATGTCGGAAAGTGACGAAAATAACTCAAGGTCACATTGTCACCATCATATCCCAGTGTCACAATGTGACAAACATAAATAGGCCATGTGACCAGTAACATCACAATCCTCCAAACATAAGCGAATGTGTCATGTGATGAACATATCCTTCTCATCGCAATGTCACAAATATATCCTCACATTGCAATGTATTGCACATATATTGACGTCAAAATGTGACAAACATTTCCAAATGTCCCAATCTAGAAAAAAACAACCCATTGTCACAATGTGATGTACATGGCCCAATGTGGCAATGTGAGAAACATTCACCAACATTGCAATGAGATGAACATTTCCTGACGTCGTAATGTGATGAACATAACCTGATGTCGCAATCAGATGAACATTTCCCAATGTCGCAATGTGATGAACATTTCTCAATGTCACAATGTGACGAACATAACTAGATGTGGTAATGTGACGAACAAAACCTCATGTCGCAATGTGATGAAAAAAACCCCATTTCACAATGTCACAAACAAATCTTGATCACTATTGCAATATGTCATGATTATTTCCCTATATCGCAATGTATCAAACATTTTCCAACGTTTGTATTTGAAGAACATAGCCCTACGTTGCACTATCACTATCATATTGCAATCTAAAAAACATAATTTGGCTATGTGAATAGTAATGTCACAATGTGATGAACATATCCCTGTCATCGCAATGTGACGAATATATCCTCATGTTGTTATGTGATGCACATATCTTTATGTCAAAATGTCACAAACATCTCCAAACGTCCCAATCTGACGAACACAACCCATTGTCGCAATGTGATGTACACAACACAGTGTGGCAATGTGAGAAACGTAGACAAACATTGCTATGAGACAAACATTTCTCGATGTCAATATGTGACAAACATAACTTGCTGTCACAATGGGACAAACACTTCTCTCGTCACAATGTGACGAACATAACTTGATCTCGCAATGCAACACACATTTCATGATGTCACAATGAGAAGAACATTTCATAATGTGACAATGTGATGAATATAACCAGATGTCACAATGTCATGAACAAGAACTCATGTCACAATGTCATGAAGAAAACCTCATGTCGCAATGTGACAAACAAAACATGATCAACATTGCAATGAGATGAAGGTTTTTTGACATCGCAATGTGATGAACATTTCTCGACGTCGCAATGTGATGAACATTTCTCAACGTCACAATGTGACGAACATTTCTCGACGTCGCAATGTGACGAACATAACTTGATGTCACAATGAGTTGAACATTTCTTGCCGTCACAATGTGACGAACATAACTTGATGTCACAATGAGATAGACATTTCATGATTTCACAATGAGATTAACATTTCATAATGTCACAATGTGATGAATGTAACTAGATGTCACAATGTCACGAATAAGAATTGATGTCGCAATGTTACGAACAAAAGCTCATGTCACAATGTGACGAACAAAACATGATCAACATTGCAATGTAATAGTTCCATAACAAACCATGGTTATACATAATAAACATGGCTGATCATAATCATATCCATAAGGTCTACGAAGGTCACGCAAAAACATGGTCAACAATAGTCAACCTTGGTCAACCATGGTGAAGGTCAACCATGATTAACCATACTTTACTTTATTCTAAGTGGAGCTCAATCATGGTTAACCATATTCAACCATGGTTACGGTCAACCATAATAAACCATAGTTACGGTCAACCATAGTAAACCATACTCTTCATCATGGTAAAAAATAGTGAACCATAGTTAAGGTAATGGTCAACAATAGTCATAGATAATGTAAAACATGCTAAATGCCATCCATAGTCACGATCTACCATGGCCATGGCCAACCATTGTCATCTATGGACAACAAATATCAAACATAGTAACCATTGTCAACAACAAACATGGTCAATCAAGGTCAACCATAGTAAACCAAAGTCAACCAAGGTCTCCCAAAGTATTAATACTTTAGAAATGTATTAATTAATAATGTATTCATGTATTAGTTAATTAAATACATTAGTACTTTAACACATTATTGTATTTATGTATCAATACATTAATTAATAGACCATTAATGTATTAATTAATTAACTAATATTTTAATAAATTAATGTAATAACTTCAATTTAAACATAACAATAATGTATTAATTAATTAATACATTAGTACTTTCTCAAATTAATGTATTATCACATCAAATACATGAATACATGAATATTTTAGTACATCACTCTATTAATACATTTAATTGATATATTTTATAAAAAACACAATTCTTATTATGTGTATATTAAAAATAATTTTAAATATTTTTACTAATAATGAACATAAAATACCTTTTTATGCAATGATATGGTCGACAATAATCAACCTCAATTAACCATAGTCAATCATAGTAAACCAGAGTGAACAGTAAAACAAATTGAACCAAGGTCTCCCAAAGTATTAATACTTTATCACTGTATTAAATAATAATGTATTAATGTATTAGTTAATTAATACATGGATACTTTACCACATTATTGTATTTATGTATTAAAACATTAATTGTATGTAATGACATACATACATTACCAAGGTATGTATGTCATTCCTCTCCGAACATTGTCTGGCTAGAATAAAAAATGAAGATCTCTGACCTCAACCTAGTTATAACTGTAATTCTCAGTCAAGTATGGGTTATAATGGGATGGGTATGGGTCTGGCACAAAGGGAAGGTCCTGTAAGGATGGATGAAACCTTGTCCTCCTTTTTGGGTATGTAAGTCTCTTCTCTCCGAACATTCCTCGGCTAGTATAAAACATTTAGGGGACGGACGGGGTCCGCCTAAACCTTGTTGGACCAGATGGGGATGGCCTAAACATTTCTCCAGGATGTATGTCACAACTTGTTCGAATACGTCGGGCAAAATTCAATTTTTCTAAAGAATTTCTCCAATAATCACCTAAGATTCGGTTCTAAATAAGATCCTGAAATGATGTACATAAAGAATTGCCCACCATATAAAACTAAAGGTGAGAGGCATTTCTCTTATTTCCAGACTGATTCAAGTTCGGCGAGAATAGTCTAGATTTTGGCAATAAATAGAGCCTTTCCTTCCCTGACCTGATCTTCCTTTCCAGGCCTGACTATCCAATCTAAAAAGAAGGTTTCTCAAGACCGACCCGATATGACATATCTAAATCTCAAAGGTGTTATTGAGAAATAATGCATATCATATAAAGACCTGCCGATCTAAACTGACTTCGTTCAACTGTGTGCTTCAATATTAAGGCACCAGGTTGGGGGGCATGGTAGGTACCGAGGTTGGGGGTTAGTCCGGTCGATTCCACCCAAAAAACCCTTGAAACGGGATTTTAATAAATCAAAGATTGAGTTTGGGGGTTCATAAGGAGGTTGTTATGCCCATCTAAAAATGTCACCCGGTTGGTGGGGATGGCAAGAAGGCTTCATAAAGGTAAATAGCAAAGGTCTAACTAAGGAAGGCATAATATCAATTGTTAATTTTTTGGGTTGTTTTTCCTATTGTTGTTATAAATTATTCATTGCTGATATAGACTAGTTTAATGCTGCAATTTTACAACAACAATTGGTTTTATGTGATATCTAGAGTCTAAAGGTGATTGATATGAAATATAACTTGGAAATTGTTGATTTTATACATTGAAAAACTTATTGTCTCCTATAGGTTGCCCAATTACCTTGTTCAATCTAATTCTTCCCTTCGCCTCTCCTAGACATAGCCTATCACATCTATGATCTAAGTGACCAAGATATGACATTGTATGCTTTGCCAATCTTGCTACTTGATCCCTTAAGGTCACTAGAGAAGCCTCCCTTAGGACAATGATATGATGGTGCTTTCAACATAGATAGAATCTTGAAAAGAAAAAAGAAATTGCCAACAATATTGCTTTTCTCTGTACAATGTAGGGGTGTATATGCTTAAAAATTCAAAATGCTTACCAGTTATTTTACATACCATTTCTGTGTAGATCCAGTGTTGATTGTTACGAATCTAGACTGCATCGTAGAAAGAGCTATGCTAGTGTGTACAAAGGCCACCTGAGGCTCCTCTGGAGATGATGGCTACTTTCATACTTCCTTTCCAGTTTTTAGAGCTTGCTTCCATCATCTCCCCGTGACTTTATCTATTGCACATCCTTGGGCAATCAAAAAGGAGCTTCTAATTTGTATTAGGAGGAGTTCCCTTCCTGTGTTCTGACATTCCAAGGCATGAATTTGGTGATGGCCCACTGTTGATGGTAACCTTTCCTCTGCTCTATATCCTTTCAAGTGTCCCTGTAGGTTGTGCTTTGGTAGCATTTGCCAAAGAACAACCCTATAACTGCGACACCCAAAAAAGGGAAACCTGCTCGCGCTGCTTTAAAGGCATAGCTTGTGGGGATGAAGGGGCAATGACCCAACAAACGGTGGCTAATTCACCTCGATTAGATACGATGATAAGAGCCAATACTGATGCTACCTTTGGTTCTGCCTTTGCGAAAGTCTTTGAATGGCTCTCAGAAGTCTTTGAATGGCTATGGGAAGTCTTTGAATGGTCCATACTAGACGAATGCCATGCTTGAACTGTATAAAATAGGTCCGCCTATAACGAAATGGAAGGGCCTTGCTATGCCTGCTATTTTTAACCCGTATTCGCCTAACGACTTTGATTGATGGGCTAAAGTAGTGTAGTGGTGGAATATGGAGTTATGTTTTCTCCTTATGCTATCCCTAGTTACCGAAGACGAGTAAATATGTTATAGAAACACTTCTTGTCAATCTTTATAGAGCTATGGCTTGCTTAATATATGAATTAATTATATAATATTTTAACAAATTAATGTAATAACTTTAATTTAAACGTTACATTAATGTATTAATAAATTAATACATTAGTACTTTTGCAAGTTAATGTATTATCACATCAAATACATGAATATTTTAGTTCATCACTCTACTAATACATTGAATTTATATATTTTATAAAAAAACACAATTCTTATTATGTGTATATTAAAAATAACATTTAATATTTATATTAATAATCTATATAAAAATATTTTTTTATGCAATTGTATGATCCATAATAATCAACCCCTATTAACCATAGTCAACTAACCATGGTGAAAGTCAACTATGATGAGTCATAATAAACTTTATCAACATATGCATTTATTTATTAATACATTAATTGATTGATTATTAATATATTAATTGATTAATACATTAGTAGTGTATTAATTTTTTATCAAAACAACTCATTAATAATATCATTAATGCATTATTAATGTAATAATACTTTATTAATATATTATTAATACATTATTATTATATTTTTTATAGTTAAATGTATTTATGTAAAAATATGAACATTAATACATATTTTATTAATATATTACTTTATTATTATTTTATTAATATTTTAATATATTTAAGTTAAAATATATTATTAATGTAATTTTACTTTATTAAGAATTTATTAATGTATATAATAATTTATAATTTTTATTATATATTACATTAATGCAATACATTACATTAATATATTAATAAACCGTTAATGTAATACACTAGTACAATATTATTATATATTATTACATAAATGTAATAATTAATACATTACTATATTAATTATGTTTTAAGCATTTATTAATACATTACTATATAATGTATTATATATTAATTAATACATTATATATTTAAGCATGTCAATCTTTAACTAGCCCCACTTTATAAAAGTAGTTCATATAGGTCGATCGGCATCATTTTACACATATTCAAATTAATGGCGTCGATCTACGTATATCAACCACTTTTATACGTCGATGATATCGTTCTTATGGCAAGGAGTCCCCATGATTTTGAAAACCAACTAAGAATCCTCAAAGATTTTTGCTCCAATATGGGTATGACTATTAATATTGATAAGACTAAGGTCATGATTATTAAATCCAATAAGATCCCTTATGATACCTTTGTATATGACAACAGCTTGGAGGAAGTGACTTCATACAAATATCTTGGAATTGATATTCACCACAAGCTTAATTGGAATTATAGCATTGAGAAAAATATTATTGGGGGATGGAAAGCTTATTATGGGCTTGAAAACAATTGTAAATCAACTGAACTTTGGAGTTGGGATAAGAAGAAACTCCTCTTTGAGACTCTTGTTACACCTGTTATTCTTTATGGATGTGAAGTATGGGGCTGTAGTATCTCTCGTGAATCATGGAGAAAGATAGAGAAAATATAAAAGAATTTTATAACCTATAATCTCAAAATTAAAGGAAATACGCCCTATCCCATCCTCCTCGTAGAAACAAGCCTCTCACCCATTGAGAGCATGGCTATGACTAGATACCTAATGTATAAGAACAAGTTAAACAACATGGAAGACAAGAGGCTACCTAAAATTGTTTGCAAATCAAGTCATAACCACCATCGACTCAAGTGAGGATGGCATAAAGACGCCGGATCTTGGCTAAACTATTGGGGAATCATGGAAGAAACCATTTTGCAGAATAAAGATACTATTAAAAAAAAACGTCAAATCAAAATTTAAGGAAAAAATGTGGTGTGATAATGAGTTAGAGGAAAAAAGAAAATTAAGTTATTATAAAGATGAAATCAACCCTAATCTAGAAGATCAAAATTATCTCTCTCTTTTGCCAAGTGTAAAGAAAAAAATAACCATTGCTAAGATAAGAACGAATTCTCACGAGCTCCATAGTGACACGTTGGTCAATTCCTAAAATGTCATGGGATGAAAGAGCGTGTCACATTTGTGACACTAAGAAGGTTGAAGATGAAAATCACTTTCTCACTAAGAAGGTTGAAGATGAAAATCACTTTCTCTTAGATTGTCCAGCCTATACCCATATTCATTTTCAAAATATTGATCACACTACCAACCTTCCTAACCTCTTAACTCAACAAAAGTATGGTGATCTTGGAAATCTTCTCTTAATGATTTTCGAGCACAGAAACAAAATTCTAAAGAGTCACAAGTATTCACTTACCCTCACTTACCCTCTTAAGGTCCGATAGAACAATTAGGTCTTAGTGGACTCATCATCATCATCATCATAAAGTGGTTGTTGCTAATAGTTAACATTGCAAAATCAAATTGTATTAGAAATATTTTAAAATGTTGAATCTGTTTCTACTTTAACAAACTATATAAAATTGGAAAAGCTTTATACTTATAGAAGTTCAAATAAAATCTAAAATCTAACATACGTTTTCATCTCACCATTATAACTATTCAAAATAAATATAATATAAAGAGATATTTTCATCTTGCTAACCTAGAATGTTAAAAAAAATCTAGGGGTGGAAAAAAAAAACCAACACCTTTATCAGGTTGGTCCGATCACATTTTCTTATTATTATTGTAAAAACTTTTCTCTTGCATTTTGAAAACCAGTCAATTATTATCTTTGGTATAAGAAATTTCATGAAAACCAGTCAATTATTATGTTTGGTATAAGAAATTTTTATCATGGGAAACCTGTTCTGAAACACTACAAAATAAACATATCACAAATCATTCATAATAACTTAAACAGTAGTTATTGTTTCTATCATTATTCTACCCAACCAGGGAAGAGGCTGAAACCCTAGATATTTGTCGTTAATTTATATACGCAAACAAATACAGCTATATCTGAGCACAAACGGTCTGGAAATGTCTTCATATTTGAACGGAATCAACTAAACACAGAGAAACCAGATTTCAAAAATCATTTAATAATGGTTGAAAACCATATATGCAAAAGCATTCAGTCTCAGCCAATTACCATCTCAGTTTCTCCCGAAAATACTGCACAGTGTAGCAACATGACATTATTAACTCAAAAATAAAACAACTTTATATAATTAAACAATCCAGAGTACATAACCAGATTCAGAATCAATATTCAAAATTATTGTGAGCCATCATTATTAGCATATACCTTACGGATGAGAGAGATAATAAGGCTTCACATCATCAACATTTACCCTCACTTTTCTCTTGTTGTATAAATCGTATGTGCTGCTTAACACAGGATGAGCATGCTTATCGATGTAAATAATTATATTATGATATTGAAATATCTGAAAAATGGGTACAGTTCTTACTTGAATATCTTAAGCCATTTTAGCATCTCTCTATCTTCGTCATTCATGAAGTACTTGTTTGCATTAGCCCTGTCAAGAGTTGATTCATGGTAACCATTGATAAGTATCAGAAACAAAGCCATGAATTTATCAACCTACGTATGTTAATTTCATCAATAGTATTCTTCTCACTTACGATAGAATGAATGGAATCGTATTATGAACAAGTGGAGCTGCAAAGGGCAGCAAGTCCCTGCCCATTGTGGTTTGTGGTAGAGTAAATCTGTTTCCAAGATTGCGAGGTATTGACTGTTGTTGAAGTATGAAGCTGCTGGAATAGTTTAACCATAAATATTAGTGTTAGAGATACTGCTTATAGTTGTTGTAACTGTGAGTTTCTAGGTTAACTATGAATGTTGTAACTGTGAGTATTGTGAGTTGTAAGTTTCTAGGTTTACTATTTTTAGCTATCAGATCCACTTTCTTAGTATCTAGATTATTAGGAGTCAGTGATCTGCACGCTATATATGTAACCTCCATTTGTCTATTAAGTAATACAAACTATTCTTTGTGTGTGAATCTGGTGCAATGGCTTCTCTCTCAATTTCTAAGTTGGTATCACAGCAAGGACCACCCTGACTCTCTCACTAGAAGAGATGGAAGATGAGAAAAGAGTGATAAGTTGATTCTGCTGTAAGAGTAGATTAGGTTAGTGGGTTTGAATTTCTAAATTTTCTTGAAACCTGTACCAGTTACCAGTCATTCTCACGTGAAAGAATACATGTCACCAAATAAAATCATGTTTATCCACGTCAACAGGTAAGTCGACAACATTTTATTATCTACAACGTCAAATTGAGACAGTTTTTCTTGTTTACAAAGTAGAGTTTTAGTGTGGAAAATCCTTTCTCTTTCAATGCCGATGACCGAAGCAACAACGATTTAAAACCATAATGAAAAAAACCAGTAAATCCATATGCATTGGGATTGGATCAAAATGCCACTTGTAGTTATAAGAAATGATTGTCAGCAACACTACCATGCATTCAACATAAATGGACTTCTAGCAGAGGATGATAGAGTACGTGGCGATTAGATGAAGAGTACGTGTTGGTTTATAGAGACAAATACTGTTGTTATGAGATTCGTAAGGCGAAACCCATCAGCAGCCAAAACATAGCCTGTTCGAGATCCATCCCTTCGTGAGCGAGACCCAGTAACAAGGGATGCCACCTACTCTAATGAAAATGACACTAATATGGATAGAAACCCTAAGCTAGTTTTGTACCCAAAGGATATTTTAAGAATATTGATCGTTGCAGATTTACATGGTGTGCCTAGTGAAGATCACTGCGGTTGGAGCTATCAAGGAATCAGACTGTGAAGTGTATCTGGTTAAGATAGCGTGACCGGGAGAAATTATATACGTCACCAAGTCGAGCTGAGCCATTGGTATGGAAATTGTTCATTCCACCAAAGAATTGATCCATTTTTTGCATGGACTCATTCCTCATTAGACATTCCAGAAAAAAAGAACCAAGTGGTCGATTGGAAAGAAGCTATAGATCCAGAGCTATAGGTTGACACGGCAACAGCAGAGCAAGCACCAGTATGTATTGTATATAGAGAACATATTTTGTTGTTCCTTTCTTTTCCAGTTGGCCGAGATGACACGGGAATAAATCCAACTAGGCCCAGATGACGCAACGAAATTTTGTTGTTCCTTTCTGTTCCAGTTGGCCGAGATGACACGGGAATAAATCCAACTAGGCCCAGATGACGCAACGAAATCCAAGGACAAATGGATTTTGACCCTTCTAGTTTGAAATCTAAGGACGCATATAGTTTTTCCGGGCGCTTTTGGATTCATCGTAGCATGCGAATGCCAGGACACGAACACTAAAACAAAGTTAACAAGACACTAACCCAACAAAGCTAGCAGAGAGGTGACTTTGTGAACAGATTTGATTTTGTGTAGAATTGTTGTGAAAATGAGAAAAAAATCAGGTTGGAAACAAGAGGCATTTCCGTGCTCTGGTTGCAAGATCCAGAGGAAAAAATGTACAAAGAGAAATCACAAGAAAATATTCCATGCTATGGTTGCAAGATCCAGACGAAAAAATGTACAAAGAGAAATCACAAGAAAATAAGTTGTTAAAGTTAACTCATCTATTTGTCTTTACAACACTCTAAGAGAATGAAGCGAGGAAACAATAACACTCTAACAGAATGAAGTGAGGAAGCAAGAGCTGGCCGCCTAGCAAGGTAATTTACCACTTTTTTCAGTTTTGTGTACTTGTAGGCTAACAATTCTTCCAGATGAGTTGTTTTTTTGCATAGTTTGACAAGCAGTTCCATCTTTGACAGGCTTCATGGCGTTTAGAATGTTGAAGCGCAGGATGTGTTTCTCTATCAGACAAGATAGTTGCAATTGTTTTGTAGTAAGGGCACCAGCTTTCTTAGTTGTTCCAATGCCATTCATCGACAAACCAGTCCCGGGTAAACTGCTACTCCTGAAATTGGTGCTAATTCTGCATATAAAGGTGAAATTACTAGATCTGATTCTTCAATAGGTGCTTCAACTACCTCTGTCTGTCTTTTCCCTGTACCTGTGCTCAAGGAAGAGCCAGAGTCCCTCTTATTACGAGAGATGAGTTGCAAATCTTTGGAGTACTACTCCATCCTTCTCTTCTCTCCAGGGGTAGGACAGGGCAGGACAGGGCAGTATATCCTTCTCTTCTCTCCAAGGGCAGTGCAGTATAGCCGTAACAAAAATGCCTAATAATCGAACCTTATGCTCTCTGGACTTGCATGCACCCTACAGCTGGAAGATTCTCAGCTAAACAATGCTCATCTACAAAATTCTCAGCTACACAATGCTCATCTACGGCCAGCCTATAACTGGAAAATGCTCAGCGACACAACGCTCATTTACAGCTAGCCTTTGGACAAAACAACATAAAATATATCGCAATTACTTAGGATACCATACATAGAAATTTTAAACATTAAATGTCTATAAACTAATGCTAGCCTCAAAGATAGCATTAATTCACCTCAAATGATGTACACCGTAATGCAACCTTGATTTCATAAGTTACAAACCAAAATCATAAGTTTTAAAAGAGTGGGTATGTCTGCAAAGATTAATAGGATAGTGAAAAAAAGTTACTAATAGTCCCTTCAGCCCGAAGGGCAGGGACTAATAAAGAAACTGGAGGCAGTTGAGTCCTGTTCTCCTTGGCAACCTGGATAAATCAACAGAATAGTACAGAGATATTAAAAATTAAACTTGAAGCTTTGTAAATCATGTACGAACCAAACCTTCCTACAATTGCTATTTTAAACTTAATGTAATTGGGCACTCTACTACCCAAGTAGGGTATGACCATTACTTTCGTTACCGTTTCTGCCCACACAGAAAAGGAATTATTTTCAAACATTTTTACCCACATATACTTACAATGTACATGTAATCGTCGTGACCCCGTGACATAGTAATTTTGTCAAGGCCGAAAACTTCGGAATAAATTCCATACTTAGTGTTGTATTCAGGTTTGTGGTAATCTGGATTCTGATTAAAATACTGCAATATGAAAAAATCCTCATTCGATCATCATCTCATGTGAGAATTGTGTTGCATAGAAGTATATAGAAAGTGTTCAAGAAGTTGGCTTTAAATATCACTTTACCCTTGAATTAAAAATAAACTCATCAAATGCCCATCCCAGTGGAAACGTAATCACCTGTAAACATATTTTAGTATTATCAACAACTTGAATTAAAAATAAACTCATCAAATGCCCATCCCAGTGGAAACGTAATCACCTGTAAACATATTTTAGTATTATCAACAACATAAGAAATTGACATATTCATACGATAATTCTGTGAAATAAAACTCAAACCCAAATCATGTTAAAATCTCTAATCATAGTTAGTTAGTTTACCTAACTGTTGTACATTACATTGGTATTTTTGTATTACATATGTAGTCTATGTATATGATTATTTGTTTATTAATGATTATAGAGTATGTTTTTTCTCTCAATATTCTATTTATATTTATTCATCAAGGTTTTCTGATTGATTCAGTTATTTCCATTATGTTCCTACATTTTTATTCATCATGAATTTAGCAATGGTATCAAAGCATGAAGATGATCTTATGGGCCTGATAGTTTATCAGATCTTTATGATACCTATGTGCCTCTGGGAGAGTTCAGGTTGTTGAGGGAGTTCAGTCCATAAAGGCATGTTGAAGAGAGGGCAAGGTTGGCAAATATATAAGTAAATGATATCTGTTTAATCTTTTCATTATAAAATTTGTCTTTAGAATTGTCTAATTTTGGAGCTAATTAAATTCCAGTGTGTAACGAGATTGTTGATCTTTAAAAAATAAACTGTGATTTGGCATATTTATGGGTTTTAAATGTATGTGTAGAAGTTATGGTGTCATCGAATCCAAGCGATAGGGTAGAATTTTTGCCTTGTGGGAATACTCAACAAGTTGTACATTTAAACATAAATGTTGAATCTCTCCTTACCTTCGTGTAACCCTTGAAAAAAAGATAAATGTTGCTAGAGAAATCAATTGCAAAGAGAATGAAAAGTCGAATAAGGAGGATTGGGGGCGATTACTAGAGATCTAATCGTGTCCTGAAGAGATGAAGAGTACTCGCATGCGAACCAACAGAGTTATAAAATGACCTTGTGCATTGTTAAGATTTGCTATTACACCAAAACCCATAGGTGTTAGTAAATTTCCAGATCAGCAACATCATCTTGAGTGGGTGGTTAGTCCTATGTTCCCATCCTGGTGGTCAATCCAGGAGAGTTGCAGCGGTTAATCCAACACCCCTACTCCACTAGAGGTGCGACGGTTAGTCCAACACCCCCCCTCCAACGTAACTTGAGGGAATTGAACCTGAGCCAAGGCTCTGATACCATGTTAATATTTTCCATTACACCAAAACCCGCAGGTGTTAGTAAACTTTCAAATCAGCAACATCACCTTGAGTGGGTGGTTTTAGTCCCATGTTCCCAGGGTGACGGTTAATCCACGAGAGGTGGCGATTAGTCCAACACCCCTAGTCCATGAGAGGTGTGGCGGTTAATCCAAAATGCATATCTTCGATAATGCCTTTCGATACCTTCCACACAATTTTCCATAGATCTTGACTGAAGTCTCATGTTTGCATAGACTCTAAAAAAAAAATCTCAATTTTTTTGAAATCTTTGAATGTTCATTTCTCTATCTATAACGACTTTATTCACTATGATTTCAAGAATACCGTTTATGAATTTTCTGCCTGCATCTACATAAGCTTCTGATATCTTAGTGTGCATGACTGCAACAAACTTTTCCAAGAAGAAGTTAATTGTGGAACCATCCTCTTCTTCTTTGCGTACTTGCAGGGTCTACATGTTCTCATTTTGTTTGCAAACTCGAACTAATACCATTGAAAGGATCGATTTGTGCAAAGGTGTGATTTGTGCAAAGCGTGGAAAACCCTAAGCCTGAGAAAGTCATCTGATCTAGAGATAGAGTGGGTGTAAAAGTAGGCCATATTGGGTACCCAAAACCCAAAGAATCGTATTGAGTTTGAAGGAATCCAATACATTAAAGAATCAAATGCAACTCAATTATTTATGCAACTCAATTATTTATGATGTTTAGCTTTTCCTTTGTAAATGCAATGCAGTTGAGAACGGTTCTTTTGCTAACATAAGTAAGATTTGCACATAAAGTCAAGAGCATTAAGACAAAGGTGATTTTGTGTTGATGATAATTATGACCTTTTATGTAATTGAGATAAAAGAGGTTATTAAATCTCTTATAAAGGGTTATAGCTTTATGAAATATCTTTTAAAAACTTTTGGAGCGATAAGTGGATTTTATAAAGTTTATTAAAAAAAAATAATGTATTTCAAGGAAAGTAAAGGAGTTATAAGGTGCATTATTTTTTCAATAGAATATAAATGAAGACCTTGATGTGTGTTTAAGGAATTATAAAGTTTTGTATGGAGGCGTTTTCTCCTTTGATTGTAATTGGAGTTATAAGGGTTTTTATTTTGCCTTGAACATGTAAAGGTGTTATAAGGGATATTTTAAAATTGTGTAAAGGAGTTATAAGGTTTTTTTATAAAGGAAGAGTATTTGGTATTAGGATCTTTGTGTGCGTCTAATTCATTGGTTATCTCTCTTCCATATTCTCCATAATGGAAAGAATTGCATAAATATTGACAATATTGAACACATTAATTAACTCAACTACGTAATCTACAATTGTAATAAACGAGTGCACTCTCAGTAAAGTGATTACTTGTTTACAAGTTACGCACAAGAAAGTTGATATGTTGAACCTTCAAAACAAAATGTTATTTGATGAATTAAATCTCCTTCGACACCAACAATGTGATTTCAAGAAACAAAACGACATCAAAGATAAAAATAATGAAGACGCTCAGTTGACTAGTAATGACAATCATAGACATGAAGATGATTTGGATGCACTCCCTATGTGAGAAAAAGTTGTGGATAAATGTGGAAAAAAATTACAATTGTTCGACCATGGGAAGAATTAAGCTTTAAACGAAATCCATATGGACTAGGATATGAAAAGTACATTGTCAACCTTTTTCATGTTCCTAATTATAGAAAACCTATTTTCTTTGTGAGTGGAGGTTTTTTGAATGATGATAAGAAGACAAAGCTTGAGGATATTGGCAAGGAACATGTACAAGATATTGTTGATGATGATGTTGCTATAGATATTCCAAATTTGTATGGTCATGATAATCGATCAAATAAAGAACCTATACTATCACCGGTTTGGCCATGATAAGTCAAACTATTTTGATCTTCACCCATGTAGATTTTGTGGGAAGACAAATCACCTCTGAGTAAGGTGTTAGAAGAGAAAGCAAAAAAATATTATTTTGAATGGTTAAGGAATTGGCATTGGAGTTTGGAAGCCAATTTATTGGAGCATTCTTATCAATGGATTTATACACAAGTACAACCGTACTTGATTGGATATATTTCTACAGTTGACAGACATAAATGTTTTTCAGGATCAGATGATATAGGGTATGATCGGGGCGAGTTGATGTAGTTTTCTGAGTTGAATATCAAGTCTTCAGACTCCACCAAAAGACAGTTTGATTACCCTTTTCCACTTTCAAAAGGGGTATATCTCATTATCTAGACTTCTCACTTTTCAGATGACAGGGGGGAAATTAGTGAGAAATGTCACACTTCAAGTTTCGAAGTCTATCTTTGATTTGTAGTTAATTCAAGACTTGTCTAATTGTAATTGGGTGCATGATCAGTTGTACCCGACACCCATGAGTTTTTGGTCCAAGTTGTAATTCTTTCCATAGGTTGTTGTATTCCCCATCTATGTAGTAAGTCCTCTTGAGTCATGCAATTGTATTCCTCTTGTCCATAGAGAGGAAGTTGTGTCCAGTTGTGGCATGAACCGTTGTGTAGCTTGATAGTGTATCAGAGACAATGAATCTTATATTAAAGGGGGGAAATATGAGATAGTAATCTCAGATTGAGTGACCAAAGTATGTGAACAGATGATCAAATAGGAAACAGACATGCAGTCTTCTCACAACAAAATCAGTGAATTCAATGAAGTTGGTAATGATCTGATCAATGAAGTTAATGAAGTTGATAATGATCAAATGATAGATCAGTGTTTCGATCTTCATCCATGTATACATTGTGAAAGCGTACGCATTGTTCTAGTAGCTTATACAGGTGTTGGATATCTTCTTGGCCATACTTGTGAATGTCATACTTGTGAATGCTGATCAAGGGGATTTGAACCATGAAATCTAAAGTTTTCAGTCAGATTTCGAGTTTCATTTAGAGCATGTGAACATATGATCAAGTATGCAACCTAGTTCCTGGTATGCATTCTTGTTCCTGAACATATTGTTCTTGATAGTTTGAGGCCAGCTTAAAACCACCAATTAAGCAAAAGACATGAAGTTCTGCTTGTTACTTTTTCATATTTTTGAGCCTTGAGCTCTTGTTATTTTATGTTCAACATAAAACCATGCCATTTAGTAGAAGACATCAACTTCTGATATACATTCAGTTTGTGGTGATCCAGAAACCACCAGATTGGTTTGTGGTCATCTCGAAACCACCAAATAAGTTTGTGGTCACCCTTAAACCACCAATTTAGTAGAAGACATCACCTTCTGCTATTTTTTTAGAGTTCAGGCAGGATCTTAATCCCTGTGAATATTTTCTTGACATATTACTAGGCAATTTTTCAAGCAAGAATGAACTTATGGTATTTCAAGGATGTTAAAAACTCTAATCATGTTACATGACATTTATGGTATTTTTTTTAAGGGGGGATGTTAAAAACTCTAATCATGTTACATGACAGTTATGGCATTTTTAATTTATATAGGTACGTCTTATTTGCTCACCTTTTATGCCAATATTGTATTTATCTTTGTTCATCATGGTTTTTTGATTGCTTCAGTTATTTCCATTGTGTTCATGTCTAACAAATCAACCATGTACTACTACTGTAGATTTTCTAGATATTACCAATAATAGTGATCTTACCTACAACAGCCCATTGAGGCGGTAACTCTGTCAAATAAAACTCAAACCCAAATCAACCATCTACTACTGTTGTAGATGTGCTAGCTATTACCAATAATAGTGGTCTTACCCACAACAACCCATTGAAGCTGTTGTCCAAAGTTATGATGCAGCAACACTTTACCCAGATTTGCACTTCACAATGTTGGTTATATCTTGGGTTATTTTAAAATTCAGATAACAATCAAAAAAAAAATTAACCATGAATTAAAATTAAAACAAGGAAAACATAAAAATAATGAAGGAATGGAGCAGCATCCCAACTTTAAAATAATGAAGAAATGGGGCAGGATCATTACCATGAATTAACCCTGTCATATGCAATCAGTCCTCATTGGGATAGTCCCTCCTGATAGCTTCTGCTGTCTGCAACAAATGCTCTATTTGCGACTCGTCAAGGTCTGGAACACTCTCATGTACATACTCGTTCAAGAGCTCACAGCACTCCCAGATGCTCATAAGAGCTCTATCAAGCATAATGTATTGTTCACGCTTTCTAACAGCCTGCATATCATCAAGAAATTAAACATTAAAAAAAAACATCCAATTGTCTAACCGACATTCTCTCTGATAATAAGAGAAAACAAACATCCAACTGTACAGCCAACACACTCTCTGATCATACAAGGCCCGATAAAATAAAAAAATGAATATTATGATGCACATTTTTATATCCTTGATGTGATACTAAGCAGTAGCCATATCTACTTCAACCTTATAAAAATCCAATTTGTTTTTCGTTTAATGTTTAATTGAAAAATAATGAAAAGATTAGTGTATTACTACTATATATATATACTCTTTAATCTGAATTTGAATTTATGAATTTTTATAAAAAAATACATGTTATTAATTATGAAAGGCCTATACCTATTGGAGATGGGCACAATTAATGAGCTTTTAATCTAAAATTCTAATTTGATGACTAACAATTGAAGATGCTGGCATATTCTTAGTCGTCCTCCTAAATCAATGATTGTGATTTACTCTTCATAACATCCTTGTATTTTTTAATGCATCAGTTAACCTGTTTACTTTTTAACATTTACCTAATCATATTAAGAAATTACTGTACCACCATATGATTGCCAAGTTTAACTAATTAACCTTTAGAATTACCACTTTTAAGATTAACTTTTGGATTTCCTCAATTCTATGTGCGTTTTCAGTGTCAACAGCCGCAACACCAGCCCTATATGCATTTCGGCGTTCACCAGCAGCCAGCCACTTTGCCACTGTGTTAGTCATTAGGACCACTTAAACTATATACCAAATAATCAATTATTAAGACAGTCATAAGATTAATTTATTCAATAAACAAAAATCATACTTCTAATTTCAATATACTTCTAATTTTTAGTTCTTTCAAATTTATATCTCTGGTTGATGTGATCGATTCTGTAGAATTCTTCCACGCTCGCTTTCGGTATTGGAGTCCCTATTGAACCGAAAATTAGAATCAGAAATAAAATGAAACCAATGTCCATGTGATTGATTCTGTAGAATTCTTCCATGCTCGCTTTCCGTATTGTAGTCCCTGTTGAACCAAAAATTAGAATCAGAATAAAATATAAAATGAAGCAACGTCCATACATTTAAATAATAACTGCTGTGAGAGATCATTCTGATTTTGGGGACTAGATTTATCTTAGTTGATGTCATTGGAGGCTAGTCAACTCATTGAATTGGTGAAAAAAAATTAAGTTATCATTTAAATTTGGGGGGCTAGATTTATCTTAGTTGATTGCAATGGAGGCTAGTCAGCTACAAAAACAGTAAAATTTGGTGTAAAATTATTCCATTATAATTTTAAGTTTTAGGTTTAAGTTTATCTTAATGGATCTAATTGGATGCTAGTCATCTCAAAGAAAATTGGATGTTGATGGATGGAAAGGTAGGCCCGAAAATTGGGTGTTGATGGATGGGCAAGTAGGCCATGATTGTCGTTTTTTTATTAAAAAAATTAATTTTTAACAAAAATAATTTGATTTGTTTAAATATTATAAATTTTACAAATCTACATGTGAAATTGTCAAATTTTTTTTAATAATAGAGAAAAAATGATTAAGAAGGATCCACCACTTTTTTAAAAACTAAAAGGACTTTATCCTTATAAGAATTGAACTTTCCCACCATTTAAGTATATACAAATAAATGATTATATAATGTTTTATTCTAGAACCCACATAAATTAATTTGCTGCATAAAACATGTTTTATGAGGGAAATATCCATGGGACAATGGCAATCTTATCTGATTATCAAAGGAGATTACAACAACAGTTGGCAATGAGGCAACCCAGAGAGGGTTTGAAGCCCCTTGCTCAATATTTGCCTCTATGGGCTACATATTTAAGTCATTTCTCCTTCAATTACATAAAACTGAATACATTGAATGTTGGCCCTATTCTTGCTAATTAGTTTTAACTAAAACTTAAGAATACTATCTTGTTGAAAATAACCGTGAATTGTTTGTCACATTCCAACAATCTCCACCTTGACAACAATTAACTTGATGTCATACAATTGTCCATTCATCACCTTCTTGCAATTTGAAGATAGGTGATACCAGTGCTTTAAAAAACCGAAGCACTCATGTCACTGCTTCACTTGCATTTTCCATGTGACTACTTACAACTCCTTGCAAGTGAAAGATCTAATCTTATCTTATTATCGCAAACATATACTTTCTTCTAGCATACTATACACGAGACCTATCTTCTTTCTTCTTCATCACTTGGACATAAACATGAAGAAAACTTCTACTGGTTTCACATTAAATTCATACCGAGTTTATGAGTGTCTTTTCCATGCACTCACATTGTGATAACCAAAACTCTTCTTTAGTCCCATCTCTGTGTATTCCATGCTCAAAATTGTTTTGTTGCTCCCATATCCTTCATCTCGAATGTCCAAGTCAACTGAGCCAACTTGTTGATCTTTAACCATGCTATTTCTTGCTACAAACATATCGTCAATAATCTAAACACCAATATAGTGAGTACCATAAACACAATGGTTACGTTTACTTATTGTAAATCTTGGCTCACCATGAAGGAATCACCTTCTTGTACAATTTCTTGTGTGCATTCTTGAGGCCATACAATGAATTCTTGAGCTTGCAAACAACTCTTATGTTGCTATCCTGAGCACCTTCAGTGCTCCACCTCGAACTCTGTAATTGATACCTTTGCCAAAATAAGACGGAGCCAAGCAAGTGAGCTTGACACAAGCTCACCTTCATGAAACTTTCAATGGAGTCCTATAGCTCCACCTTAACATAAACATTTCCTTGACAAAAACCAGCCAAGCCAACCATGTAAGCGTTCACCGCTCACTCTTCGGCCACTTAATAATGGAGTTACAACTAACATTTAAGAAGGATTCAATACATGCTGTTACATAGACATAAAATCATAGGCAACTAACATGACCTATAACCCACCCTCTATCGCCTAAGTCTATGTCTAGACTTAACCAGTTTAAAAATAGAGGTATGCATGTGTAGTGTCCCCAAGGCCAAGCCCTGTCGTAAATTATGTTCTGAAAGGAATTGTGATTATGTTTTATAGGCTGGTGAGCCAATTTTTTATACGCTGGTGGCTTATGTGTTTATTAGGCCAGGGAGCCTAAGTGTTGAAGGCCAGGAGCCTGCTGATGTATATGTAATCATGCAAAACAATTAATAAAATATAAACACCACCATGTGCAAACCGACCACGATGAATGGGTGAAGGGGGACTAAGCATCCATAGAGTGGGCAAGGAATTAGGGGCTGGAAGGTGGGAAAAGGGACTAAGTGTTTAGCCTAGGGGGCTTAAGCCTGGGAATAATATTTTATTATTATTCCAAAAGAACATGTGCCATTTATGTTTTATCCTAAGTTCCTAACCATAAGGAAGGTAATGCATGCTGAGGAACACATGCAGTTTCTAGGGAGACAAGTGTTATCCCCAACCCATGCAAATAAAACAGCCAACATGAGCCGTGAGAGGGGGTTCTCCTCCATTCCACCCCGATGGCCAGAGTGCGTACGGCCTCTGAGCGGTACAACGGATTCCAACCTCTGCTGAAAACCTTGTACACCTTCTAAAATGAAAAATCCATGTTCGTCTGGAGAATCCGTGTGCATCCACTGCCAAGACCGAGCCTCTACGTGGAGTCCCTGTCCCGAAGCTGTGACCGTGAGACCATTCTGTGATTGTTGAAACTGTTGTGATTGAGCATGTGTCTGTTTTTCCCATGGGATTTTTGTGTCCATTCAGTATTGGACTACGTGTGGCTTGTTGGCCTGTGAGCGATTCTCTCCAGGTGAGAGAGTGCATAGAGGAAGAACATGACTCCTGGAAGGAACCCTGTAGCTACCACAGAGCCCGGAGACTTCCAGTCTGGTCTGTTGCTATAACCCAAGGCAAGGGAGGTTAGCAGCCGAAGGACTATTCAGGTGACAGAGAAAGTGTATACTCCTGGGGTGGAACATGAATGTGGGAAATGAGGGTTTGTGGGCAGTGAGTGTGAGTTGTTTCTGGGAGAGAATTCCTTCCTGTGGTTGTGTATTGTTTTCCCTGTAGCCTCAGCCTAGCCTAGGATTCCTTGCTTTGGGGTGGAGCTTAGTCCCAGCTCAGGGGTGACCCACTGCTGAGCTGATGAGCATTGCGGTCTAAGGCTGGGAGGTTCATGGAAGGCCTGCACTTGGTTGGTGGAATCTACCACTGTTAAAAGATAAGTATCTGATTATGCTTTAGTCATGTTTTGCATGATTGTGCTGCTTATGTTATCATGAATTCCATTGTGTATATGAATTAATATTAAACGCTATTGATTGTTAATTATAGCAGTAAATAATATGTATACTCTGAGATTTAAATGTATTTCTTTGCTTAAATGCATGTGGATTATATAATGCATGTATGAGTTATGTACAAAGGGGTGTTATAGTTTTCCTTTAAGAATGATTAAGCCTTGGTAGTAGAAAAGAGGCACTACAGTTTGGTATCAGAGCCAAGGTTTCGACACTGAGCCTAGATGGGCCAGTTGAGTGGTCTTTGGACTGAGGGTGTGAGGAGAAATTGTGTCTGGAGGACCAATTTCGGACACTGGATTGCTCTGGAGTGTTAAGTAGTTGCTTGACCATGCTTACGAGCTTAGAAGGTATAGCGATGTTATGAAACCGTGGCTAGTATGGTGTAAGTCCACAGGGAGAGAGGAATCCACACCAAAAGTGCTAAAGATTTAGGATCTATTCGGGAGGGAAGGTGAACCCTCGTGACCATCAGATCTGGAAAGTGTGCACAAGGCTTAAATCCCTTTGGAGTTGCACAGGAGTGTGGAAATCGCGATACGCAAAATCTCGAATTAGTTAGGACCGTCCATCAGAAAGAATGTGTGGAGAGCGATCAGCCTTTCGCTGACTCATAACTTGAAATAGTCAAAGGGTGAGTGTGTGAGAATTCATGAAACGCGAATTCATGATTGGATCATAACCGTCGATCTAAGAGAGATCTGTATCATTAAGTGTCCAGGAAGAAATCGACGTTTTGGGAGATGGGAAGTGAGGAGAGGTGAACACCTTCGAAACTCGAAACCTCGAAATACCAAAACAATCTACACCGTAGATCGTGGGGAGAAGAACTTGACCATTGGATCAAGTAGGTTAGTATACAGTGATTTCGGGATTTCAGCAAATGAAAGTTCAAGATGTGTGGATGCACGAACTTCCAATGCCCGAAAACCTCGAAACGAAAAAAGGATCTGCGACGTAGATCTAAGAAAGATCTGACCATTGGATTTTACTAGGAATGGACGTGGACACATGGATGTGTACCATGTGCCAATGGGTCAAGAAGAAAAGTGAGAGTGGTGGTACCCGATGACATCGTTAAAAGCGACGTGGACCCTCATGAACGTGCCACCGTGGTTGTGGGTGACCACTGTGCTATGTGGGCCCAGAGGGTAAAGTAAATCGAAATTTTGGAAGTCGAGGGTTGGAAAGGAAAGCAAGTCTGAAATCCTTGTGGACCGAAACCCCGAAAAACCAAAGTCCCAAAATCTCCGAAGACAGAAGAATCGTAGAGGATTTTAAGAACGACAGCTATGTTGTGGGCCCGGAGAATAAGGAAACTGAATTTTTGGAATTCAGGAATTGAAATGATAAAAGGTTGGGAGTCACTGCAAAATGAACTACCAGATGCCGAAAACCCGAAATCCCGGGTACCGAAAACCCAAAGGCCCGAAAGTCCCGAAATGTCGAAAACGAAAGTTTTGAAAACCCAAAATTTGCAGAGCCAAATGAGAGCTCAGAAAACTCATTTGAATCTAAATGTCTTTTATTCTTTCTCGTATTGGCTTATAAATGTTGTGGATTGTTCATGAAGTTTTAATGGCCTGACAAACTTCGAATTGAATTGCATAGTGCGTGTGCAGAGTTCAACGAAGGTTAGGACTCCATTTAACCAACACCGAGTATGGAATGGGAAAAGGTGCAGATTGCCTCCGAAACAGGATATGAACTGGAAGGAAAGGATGTCAATGTGGGAGTGGAAGGATCGAACTCCAATGGGCACGAAAAAGAGAAGGATAAGGAAGGGCACATAATGAAAATCATTGAAGGATTGCAAATAGAGGCCCAGGCTCACTGAGATGATAGCCGAAAGCTCATGAAAGTTAGGGATCAATAGGGTGAATTCAACTTAAAATTGTTGAAGAACCTGGAAAGAATAGAGAGGAAACTCGAGAAGGGAAAAGACTCAAGTAAGACGGAGAGTTGTAGAACCCCTAGGAGAAGAAGGAGTTCAAGAAGCATCAAGAATTCCGAGAGGAGATGCAGGTTGAGGAGTGGTAGCCGACATCTTAGTCGCTCCCAAAGACATTCCAGCAGGGAAACACGCAACAGTTCAAGCCCGTCCCCTACCAGAAAGCACCGGAAATCTAGAAGGGATGAATTGAAAGGGGAAATCAATAAGATTAAATTGCCTACGTTCGATGGTGAACAAAAGAAGGAAGAAGATGTCGAAACATGGTTGTTGGGTATGAAGAAATACTTCCAACTGCAGAATTATTCTTCCCATGCAGAAGGAAGAATTGCAATGTACCAACTGAAAGGAAAAGCATCCATGTGGTGGGATCAGTTGGTGCAGGTGCAACACATCAGAGAGAAAGAGGTCATGTGGAAGGAGTTTAAGAGGTATTTCGAGAATAAATACCTGACCAAAAGATACTATGACAGAAAGATGAAGGAGTTCTTTGAACTCAAGTTGGGCAACATGACCATTGATGAGTATGAACGAATTTTTCTGGAACTACTGAAGTATGTTCCGTTCATCAAAGATGAGGCTGTCAAAATTCAGAGGTATCTGAGTGGACTGCCACCTTCCATTGGTGACAGGATTCAATATGATGATCCTAAGACCATGGAAGAAACCATAAGAAGGGTGAAATGATTATATGAACAGCAAAGAGAAAAGCCTACCTTTCGGAAGGCTTGGGATGACCAGAAGAGGTTTAAGAAAGAATAGAGGCAGAAGGGAAAGAGGCCTCCCTTTTTCAGGAATAGTCCTTGGGGAAAATCATCTTTTAGAGAGCCCAGAAAAGTTGAAGGGAGTGAGAAGATGCCAAGACCACCACCTATGGAGTGTTGGGGCTATAAAGGGAATCATAGGTACAGAGACTGCCCCCACAGAAAAAGATAAAGCGAGAATTGTCCATACTGTTCAGCAAACTGAAACAGTGGAGGATATGGGCAGCAAAATGTCGAGGATCTAGCCAACAAACAAGCATAATTTCAATCACACATGATTGAAGTGGAAGGTACGATCAACAACCGACCACTTGTTATTTT
>SNQJ01S0021213.1:46823-61287 GCA_010110895.2 Picea sitchensis | reverse complement strand
TGAATGCACTGATCCAACTATATTTCTATTGTCAACTTAAATCATGCATGCATCCACCTTTAAATCATACATGCATCCATGCATGCACCTTTAAATCATCCACCTCAAAATTTCTTACCCACTTTAAATATTAAAAAAAAAAAAATCTTTAAAAAGAGACCTCCGCTTTTTGTTTTAATACACATGCATGCACTATTATCCACTTTTAATAAGAATAATAAAAAAGTGAATAACCATCCACTTTTATGCACTTTATCCACTTTTCACCTCATGTTTTAAAATATCTGTTTAATAAAAAAAACGTATCCACTTAATAAAAAACGTGAGTGAGCTTGAAAATCCACTTTCAAAGCCCACACATGCAAACTTCAGCACCAGAAAAACTCACGTATCCACGCATGCACCAGAACTCGACCTCCACGCTCACCGCACCAGAATTCAAGCTAAAACAACATGTATCCACGCCCTCCAATCTCATGCTGCATGCAACCAAACTCCCGCACCAGCTTTCTTGCACCTTACGCTTTAGTGGCCTGTGAGAAGTCCGCACTCCACGAGTACTATGGCTGCGAGTTGTTCGCACCTCTCGAGTGGTTCGAATGCGGGAATTTTTCCGTCTTTCTATGCACGAAAGGCTGAGTAGTATTCCCCCGCACCCTACTAGAGGAGAGCCCTGCGAACTTCAAGGATTTTCGCACCTTACTCCTCGTGGCTCTGATACCAAGATAAAATATACCATGCAAACAAACACGGTGAGGATACACTCACTTCTTAGTATTCAATGAAGACTGATTACATCTTTATATAGGAAAAGACTCTTCCGAATCGGCTACATGCAAACCTAAAGACAACTAGACAACTGACTCTTAACTAAGAACTGATTCTTCTAACTGGCGCTTACAACTGGCGCTTATTACTGGCGCTTTCTCCATTATTTCCAAGTAAAAGAGCGCTCACCCTCTTGGCCATTGTTATCGAGCACCCGAGAGAAGAAAAGGTCGTTGAGAGACAAAAGAACAAGCCCAAATGAAGGACTGATTTGTAAATTGACAGCCTTCGCATCAAAGTCTCCGGTTCATTAGAAACTTTTAAGGTTAACTCCAATTGAGTCCAATTAGAAACTTTTCAGGTTAACTCCAATTGAGTCCAACCTCGCTAGGAGAAATCGACATACTTAGCATGAAGTTCCCTGATCTAACTAATCGAAGAACTCAGCACCAAATTGCTAAATTATTTTGGAGGATTTAATATTGAGTCCTCCCGTTTCCACCGGAGGAGTGAGCTCAATCATTGTTGGTTTCTATACTTGCACACCCACGCTTCACACGATTTTCGTCGTTTTATTTGAAGACCTTTTCACGAACTCCCTCGTTGTTTTGGATACCTTTTGCATGAATTTATCAAATGCAGAACAGAGCCCTTTACAGAAACTCTTCCGATGCACTAAAGATCCCATCGATGATCCTTCCATTAAATCACCCGGTGTTCATCGGATCTCTTTTCACCAAATCCTCCGGTGTACCCAGTGACCCATCAACATAGTTAACACTAAATCCTTCGATTTTCATTGGAGCATTTCATAAGAACTTATCCGGTTACCTTTCAACTTTATTTATGATATTACTTTTCACTAAGGCGTTCGTAATTCCTTCTATTATACTTTCTTCGTCTCAAGTGAATCCTCTGGTGTTTCACATGGCTACCTAGATAAGACTTGGTTGTATGCATAAATGATTTTGCCTATTTTTCTTTTTGGTTTGCGTTGATCTCGTGTAGATTCCGATATGTCTTCGAGGAAGAAAGAACCAGTAAAGCACTCGCCACTGAAGCATCCAGAAGTGGTTGTCCGATCGAAGATGAGCCAGACATTGCCACGGCTATATACAATGAAATTTCTAGATTCTTAGAAAAGGGAGAAGATATTCTGAGATGGGGAGATGTATATAAGATGTTTAAAAGAAAAACTTTTCTACTAATGTTGAGGACCAAGATGAACTCAAAATTTTCATGAATATCATAAAGTCTAGAATTCATAGAGTAGCATCATGTTCGAGTGTGTTCTCATGCACATAAGCCAGATACTAAAGAATATGGATTTGGTGAATAGGTACAATTTACTGGAGAGCATATATCTTCATTTAAACCCAAATAGCCAAATGCTATCATCGGGAGAAGGGGACCAAGATGCTAGACAATGAACTTCTTGGAAAATTCAAGCATACAACTAAGGATCTATGTTGCATCTGGTACAAACTAAATGATTTATTCAAATCGCAGGAGTAAAATAAATATGGATCCTTCCTACACCATTATTTAAGACATATCCCATTAGATTCTTCTCTTACCTTAATAGCAATGATACGTATCATTTTTAAACATTTTTCTTTCATTTTTTTTCCAGTGGAACCGACCCCTTCCAATCACCCTTATTTTGCACCTATCCCATTGAATTCCTCTATTTTCACTGATCCTAGTACCATTCACTAGTAACCCCTTTCTGTGTGGCCCGACCTGCCCCATTTCCCCTCCCAAGAGTGCTAACAATGCCTCATTGTCTTGGACAAGGTTAATAAGAAACCTAGGACTGATATTCCAGCCCTTACTTCCAATATTTCTAGCATAAATACCTGAATTTATCCACTTAAATCACTTCATGTATATGTAACCTAATTGACAACCACGTGTGAGGAATCCTAGGACGCAGTGAACAATTTGACTGCATTGTTTAAGCAATCCCAAGATCCCTTATCTTCTACCACACCTTATAACCCTGAAGGCATTGAATCCTCCCATTCCACATCCTTTCCTTCCAACTACTTTGAGTAGGACATGAGTCTCTCTAGAGTGGAGGTGAAAAAATTTGATGGCTAGGATTCCAGAGGTTGGGTTACTCAAATGGAATATTATTTCTCTTTGCAGAACATTATTGATGAGTTGGCCAAACTCTTGTATGGTGTTTTCCATCTAGATCCTGAACATTGGCAATGGAGAAAAAATACCCACCAAGGGTATGTGGCTTGGACACAATTTGTTGGAGAAAAAATACCCGCCAAGAGTATGTGGTTTGGACACAATTTTTTGTAGAGCTTTGTGAATTCTTTGACACTGACACCCACCATTTAGGATGTTTAACCAAGTTGAAACAATCTTGCACAGTGGAATACTTAATAGCTAATTTTGAGCACGTGGAATACTTAATAGCTAATTTTGAGCACTTGGATTTCTGAATAGAGGGCATGTTCAATGCTTTGTTTTTAGAATTCATTATTAGTGGCCTCAAGGATGGGATCTATGTGTAGTCCTAATGGCTCACCCTTAGAGTTGGGTGGAAGCTAATAAAATATCTAAGGAAACACAATAGGTTGTCTCTTGTCAAACTAGAAAACCCTCCTTTATTACCTACCCTTAACCTTCCACTACCACCCCTCCTCCCACTCCACTGAAGATACCAAAATTGACTTGGACAGAAATGGTTGAACGCCAACTCAAGGGCCTTTGTTATAATTGTGATGACAAATATTTTCAGGGGAACAAGTTTAAGGAAAAAAACATTTTTATGGCCATCTCTGAGGATGTTTCTAAAGAAGAGGTGGAGCCTCCCATTGTGGTATAGTTACCCGAGCCGATTGATCTTACTCGGTCCTATGACCCCCAAGAAGTAGAACTAGTCATTTCATTCAATGCTCTCATTCACTTCTCCGCTCCCCAAACCCTCAAGCTAGTTGGCTACATTAATCATAGAAATTTCATCATCCTCATTTGATCGTCACATTTCCCAAGAAACCAATTTCTATATATGTGTAGTCAACAACTTTCAAATCATGATTGCCAATGGAGGTTCCATGAAATGTGGGGGGCATTGTGAAAATATGTCTCCAAATTAGCGAGTACAACATGAAATCTCATATGTTTGTTATCGACATGGGTAGTTGTGACATTATGCTTGGTGAGTTATGCAATCTTGGCCCCATAATCATCGATTTCAAGGAATTAAAAACGCAATTCCAATAGGAGGGTCAACATTATGAGTTGCAATCCATCACAACAACTCCCCTCATATCATCAACTCTCATTGAATGTAAAATATCCTCAAAAAGGTCATTCAACCATTATTTCTCAACTCCATACAATTCAAGCAATTGAGACAACCTTTGTGCATCATGACCTCCAATCTATCATCTCCAAACATCAATATTTATTTTCCACTCCCCATGGACTTACCCCTTCCCGTGGTGTTCATGATGATTCCATTCCTCTCATCCCAAACAGTCTTCTTCCCAATGTTCGACCTTATCGTCCTCCCTTTTCCTAGAAGAATGAAATTGAAAAAAATGTTCAAGAGTTGCTCGCAATGGGTGTTATCCTTCCTAATACTAGCCCCTATTCTTCTCTTGTGGTCATGGCACTTAATAAAGAAGGAACTTGGCACATGTGTCATGACTTTTGCACTCTCAACAAACTCACCATCAAAGACAAATTTCTCATTCATGTCATTGATGATCTCTTGGATGAATTAAGTGGTTCCTAGTACTTTACTAATCTTAATATTCGTTCTAGCTACCACTAGATAGATATGAAAGCATACAACATTCCTAGGACTACATTTCAAACTCATGAGGGTCACTATGATTTCTTGGTAATTCCCTTTGGCTTGTGTAATTCTCCCTCCACTTTCCAAAGTCTCATAAATAATGTCTTCCATTCTTTTCTCTATCATTTTGTCTTAGTTTTCTTTGATGATATTCTCATCTATAGTAAAACATGGACAACCCATCTCGCCCATGTGGATCAAGTTCTCCATATGCTCTCTCAACACCAACTTTTCCTCAAACAATATAAATGTGTCTTTGGAGCGTCAAAAGTGGAGTACTTAGGTCATATTGTTGGCAAGGATGGTATCAGGGTGGATCCTAAGAAAATTGAAGCTATGAAGGATTGGGGTCACCCTGGAACTCTCAAGAGCTTGAGTGGTTTTTTGTATTTAATGGGATATTATCACAAGTTTGTTAAGAATTATGGAAAAACAATTGTTTCTCTCACTACTCTCCTTAAAACTAATGCTTTCACTTGAACTCCAACAACTGATCAATCCTTCCAAGCCTTGAAAGAAGCTATGTGCACAACTCCTATCGTGGCCCTTCCTGAATTCATGAAAACTTTTTTCCTCGGATGTGATGCCTCTAGGAAAGGAATTGGAGCAGTCCTCTTGAAAGATGGCATGCCTTTGGCCTTCATTAGAAAACAACTTTCGGAGGGACATTTGGGCCAATAAATCTATGAAAATTAAATATTGGCTATTATTCATGCCTTGCATATCGAGCGCCCTTATATATTAGGGCAATGCTTCCAAATTAAAATAGATCATCAAATTCTCAAGTATTTTCTAGAGCAACTAATTTCATCCATGAAGCAACAAAAATGGGTGACCAAGCTATCTGAATATGATTATGGGATTATTTATAAGGAAGTAAAAAAGAAAATGTGGTTGCTGACACTCTCTCCAAGAAATATGAAGAATAAGAGCCCCTCTTTTCCCTCTCCCTCTTTGTACAAAATTGGCTCCAAGATGGTCACGAGGAATGGCTGCAAGACCCCAAAATTTCTTGTATGATCCAACAATTGCAAGACAATTCTCAAACTTTTCCAAGGTACTCTTGGCATAATGATGTGCTTCACTACAGAGTCCATATATATTTAAGAAAATAGTCACAACTTAAATCCACAATGCGCTCTGAGCTTCATGCTTCACCCACACCTGGACATTCAAGGTTTACCAAAACCTATGAAAGGGTCAAAGATTATTTTTTGGGGGATGGTATGAAACAGGAGATTCATACCTTTGTGGCTAAATGTGATGTATGTCAACGTAACAAGGGAGAAAGAGTCAAATCCTCGGGCACCCTAAAACCACTTCCTATTCCACCAGTTATTTTGAGATACCCTAGTTTTGAACCCCATATTAAATAATGTATTTTGTGAATTTATGAAAGGCCACAGTACCTAAACAATTAAAAGAGGACAATGTGCCTAAGAAATGTAATGTTTTGATCATTATTAATAAAAAATGCATCACTGGCTACTAGACGGACAAGGACAAGAGTTATAGGGGGTTATGATTCCACAAGAGAGGAGGCTTGAGGGGCTAAGTATTTGTTTTATATTTTTATTTACCCATTTTGTTTTAATGGAGAATATCAGTTACATGAGATTCTTGGGGAAATGCTACATGGTTCTTTAATTCCAAGAAATACGCAAACCAATTTTTGGTCTATTTTGGGGTTCACTCACTCACTCATTGTTAATTTTTCACACTGTTCATTATTTTCTCACTCCATTCGTTCGTTCACCCACTCTTCATTCCTCTTTCATTTTGATATTGGCTTGGGAAATAATAAAAAAATTGTGGAGAGGAGTCGTGGTTTTGTTGGTAGTGATGACTGTTGGTGTATTATAGCCATGAATTAATGCTTGCATGTATGACATGCATTAGAATGTGTTAAGTTTTTCCCACAGTTGCGAATCCTGAGAGTACCAACATGGAGATTCTTAACCAGATGCACTTGATCTTGGAAGGAGGTGGATAGCCTGAGGGACTGCGTGTCAAATAAGGGGGTCCAATATCATGGTTTGTGCAGGTTGTTGGTGTACTTTGGATTGTTGTGCGTGCTGAGAAGACTATGAGATATTGAGTGTAGAATGGTTTGTGAATTTGAGTGACACTCTGGAACCGTCCTTGTGGATTCATAGCCCTCCCTCAGGGTGACATTGATGTTGAGACTTGGAACATCAATGTCTATGGTTGGGTGGAACGTCCTTGGTGTGCAACCAATTGGTGACTCATTTCATTAAAGATAAGTGATCTCTTCCATGTGTTTATCTCCTTATACATTCATTTCCTTTGTGTACTGATTAATATCTCTGAGGTGTGCATTTTTTATGTGCCTAATTGCTGGTTATTTTTATGCATGCAATGTTTAAACATTATTTATATTGTAGCATGAATCTTTATCTTTGCATGTGAATATTTCATGTCCCTTATTTAATTATAAAATTATCAGAATTAAAAATTAGTTCAAAAATGAGCTTGAAGCAACGTACCCAACCTATGGGTGGTTGGGTACATTACAGATTGGTATCAGAGCTTCTCATTGAGACACAGGGATGGTATGGGTCAGAGCTATTGGATAGTGTATTATGGTTAATAAAGAATATGTCTTCGAGATATTAAATCTCAGGAGAGATAGCGTTGAAGAGATCACGTAGAATCTAGAGCGTAATGTAGATAGATATCCTTTGTAAAGGATCATGGAATCATAATCATTCACTTTTGAATTTGGGAGTAGTCACAACCATTGAATAAGGGAATTATAGATTATTAAATTGGAATTCATGTGAACAAGGACCGTCAGATAGAGTTGAAACCAGAGGCTAGGCGAGATTAAGTCAGAACCGTCAGATTGAATTAGTCGATTGTCGGCGATTGATCAAAGCCAAGCAGTAAATGGAAAACTACGGAACTTCGTCATTTCAATGATTATTAGAGACAGGGCAGAAGCATGAAATATCGAAGGCCAAATTCGTGAATTTCCACTGATCGTCCGATCTCATAGGAAGTTTGGGATTAATGCAAGTCGTAGATCCAGAGTTGAAGGATAGCGAAGTTTCGAGACTTCAAAACTTCTCCATTTGAAGGATAATGAATTTTAAAGACTTCAAAGCCACGAAACACCGAAGCTACGAAGTGTTGAAGCCATGAACTGCAAACCTCTATACAATTGATCTAATATTCCTTCAGGACTTTCTCATCTGTTAGATCAAGAACTGGAAGGATGGCGTAATCACTTCAGCACGTATCACTCTGGGGGAGTTGAACGACTCGAGAGTTGTAATATCTCGTATTCATGGAGTGTCATAGTCTTGAAATGAATAAGGACAGTCCATCCCGACGCTTGATTAAGTCATGGTTGTTGGATTAACTAGTGGAATGATAGAGTAAGTAGAGTTGTTAATGGACGATAAGCGATCATTGTCACTTTATGACCACTTCGACACATAAAACTCTGGGGGAGTTGAACGACTTGAGAGTTTTAATGTCTCGGAGTCCCAGACTGTCAAATTCCCAAATTAATTAAGGACCTTCCATCCTAACACCCAATTAAGTTGTGATCTTCGAATTCATGGAGCCTCCAGATGGCCTGGGACCATCCTGTAAATGGGAGATTAAATCTCAATTGTTTGATCTACTAGTAGAGATAATATAGGTGCTTCGGAGAAGTGTACTTCGAGTACTGTTACTCTGGAAGAGGGAATGAATGATGAATTCTAGAGGACCTTCTTCCAACACCAGTATCATGGTAAGGTAAAGGGGTTTATTAGAGGCGTGAAAGGCCTAGAAGTAAACAAGCCCACAAACACTTTTTCGAATGAGGTCATGTGTGGAAGAATAGAGAGACCACAAACTTATATTGCTATTTTTAAAAACTTGTAACTATATCAATGGTAGATACAAACAATTTTTTAGGTTCATCTATGGAACCTACAACCATTGATTTCATATTTTAATCTAATTTGTAACAAAAATAGGAGTTTTAGATTTTCATTAAGAATTATTTTCCTAATAATTTATTATGAACATTAGTCTCTAATAATTTTAATTTACTATCAAAATGGCTTGAAGTTAGAAAACCAACAAAAATTCTAAATGTATTAGCCTATGTAAATTATGCACTCCCCCCCCCTAAAATGAATAGTTATCTCTTACAAACTAGGTGATCACATACATTAATTTGTACAATTTTTTTATTATTGTCAAGTATATATGAATTTAGATCACTTGAAGTTGAAGAAATATAAAATTTTGTAGTTCTCATTATAAAACCACTACATGCCTTTTCCATATTGAGTTTTTCAATTTATTCTAGTTGACAAATAACAATCACATTACATCTGAAATAACAAATTAATTATCCATTCATAACATAATTAATTTCACTCAAAGAACTTATATATAGAAAGTGTGTTTGTAGGATATTAAAGAATACCCTTAATTTCACCAAATATCAATGAATAACTCCCAAATAACATTTGTTGAATGAACCTCCTAATATAAATTTCAAATTTAAAAACCCCCATTTTTGCCTCCTACAATACGTATCCATTTTTTATTTTTTTATTTTTGTTTCTACCTTTAATATAGTGACATGCTCCAATTCTTTAAGTTCTATATAAAGATTATGTAGACTAATTTTACCTTTTATTTTGTTATTTTAATTTATTCAATATTAGTTTTCATTAAAAATTTAACTTTTAATGCACCATTTATTTATTGACTTATAAATCCCAAATAAGAAGTTCATGCAAATATCTAATTTAAACCCCCCATTACTAATTAATAATCCTCCTCAAATATTTTGATTTTTTAATATATTAAAAATAATTTTTTATCTCTTTATATTTCATAATATATTGTTTTTATTTTCCATAATATAATTTTTTTTTTTTTTTTATAAATTTCAATAGGAAATCACATAGAAGAATTACTAGAATTTTATTTATTTGTCCATAAATGAATCAAATTTCAAAACTTGAATTAGTATTTCAATTCGACACATAACAACCCACCAATCACAAAGATCATGGACGGTCATCCTCTATTGGATGGGGTTGTTGCAAATTTTACTTCTTACACAAAGATTGATCAGACATAACATGTCACCAGAACAAGGCTTCTTCGTTATTTAATTGTAGGCTTCTTCTTAAAATACTTTGAGTTACAACAACTATGAGATAAAACAACTATATTCCCACGTCAGAGCTTCTATATTATGCGTGAGAGAACATGAACAACGTCGGGAGTGGATCTGTGAGTGCACCCACAGAGGGGAGGTGGGTCGACCTGGTCGGGAGTAGAATTGTGAGTGCGCCTGCAGAGGTCAGGTGGGGCGTTCTAGTCGGGCGAATTGGAAGGAACATCAATAGGTCCTGGAATAGGAACAATGATGGGTCTGGTACAGGAACAACCATGGATCGAGAACGATAGAAGTTGTGACTGCAAGAGGTTTAGGTGGGCTCCCGAATTTTTAGTCCTTTGTCTCCAATAGAAAGGCAGGTATTGTCATGTTCCTTATTCTGTGCTTTTTCTTGTCCCCTATGGAAATGACAATACATTCAACACACATAAAAAATGGGGAAGAGGTACTCATCTTGGGTGAAACAAACCATTTAGGTCAAGTGAAAATTTCATCTTCAAGCAAAGCAGGGAAGTGGGTTTGGGTTAATGCTAAATAGTTTCAGGGTATTTTAAAACGTAGAGATGCTCGTCTAAAATGGGAACAAAGAAGGAAAAAATTGGCCCTCCATAATAAACTTTCAAACAAGCCTCTTTTGCAAAGGTGTAACAACAATAGGACTAAAGACAACAGTGATTATGCCTTGTACAGTCCCACATCCACACCTGTAACATGGTCACCTAACCTGTATGTGAAAGAGTTACTAAATTCCAAGTGGAGATTGGAGGTTTTGGAAGTCAAAGGGCATGAGAGAGACCTTCAAATCCAACTATTGACAGTAGAAAATCAAAACTTCGCAAAGAACAATAAATTTTTAACAGATCAAGTGACATTGTTGCAAGAAGCCCTTTTGGAAGCAAAGGTTGAATGAAAAGGCTTGAGGGATGTTGGGAAAATCATGGAAGATTCTATTGTGGAAATTACAGAGGTGATCAACTATAAAACACCCAAAGATGAAGGGAAAATAGGTGAACAAGAATACACCCATGGAGTGAAAGCAAGGGAGGAAGGGAAAAGAGATTTGACAAAAAAATCCAAAACTTGGGAACAAGTCATTAGCAATTTTTCTCATATGGAAAAAGAAGAACACAGTGAGGGGGATGACATGAAAGGTAGAGAAAACAATGAAATACAAGGCATAGAAACAAACATAATTATAAAAGGTGTGAGAGAGTATGGAAAAAATGAGTGTACTCTCGATCTTGCAAGTGAATTTTTGAAGGACTAGTTTCTTTGGCAAGGAAGAATTTGCCAAGCATGGAGGGTGGGTAAGCCTAGTGGCAAGAGATATAGTCCCATAAAATTCATCATGTCAAGTATACGTGAAAAACAAATTCTCCTAGGCAAGAAGCAACTCTTGAGAGGCTCTCGCTTTTTTTTAGATGAAGATTTAACTATTAGACAGCAAGAGGAAAGAAGGGAAGAGTTGTCAAAGGTTAGGGCATCAAGGGATTAGGGAAAAAGGGCATGGTTTTTCAAAGGAAAAGTTTTTATTTCCTTTTTTGGTCCTCATATAAAACATGACAGCAATTTGGTAGCCAAGAAGAGACAACAATTGCATTAGCAGGAAAATATGCAACAAGGACAGTATGGACAAATAGGGGTGAAGACTCAACTTTTATTCTTATAGGCAAAACCAAATAGTAATCAAATTATTCCCAAGTTTCCTTAAGATTAGTTTGTTGGAACTGAAGAGGTTATCCTTGGAGGCGGGGACCTCGGTTAGGACCTATCCTGGAAGATAGAGACATAATTTGTCTATTGGAATTAACACATGAGCATGAAGGGTGAAAGACACCTTTGTTTGAAGAGTATGTGAAGATGGAAGTTTGGAACAAAGAAACTGAGAATGGTAAAGGAAACGGGGGTATCATGGTATTAGTGAGGAAGAAAAAAAGGTCATCTCATTCAGTTAGAAAGAGAAGACTCAAATAAACAATTCATTTGGTTTAAAATATCAGAAAATGGTAACAACATCAGATTTGCAGCATGTTATTTTGCCTCACAAGTTTCAAAAACTTACAAAAGTAGGGGGCTTGACCACAAAGACCCCTTTGCATCCTTAAAAAACAATATTGCAACGTACTCTCAACTAAGTGAAGTCCTTATACTAGGTGATTTTAATGCTAGAACAACATGTGAACAAGCTAGTATTCTTCGTTGTAAGGAAGACTGCAACCCCATTTGTCTTATAGAAGAAAGAAATGCTCAATGGACAAGAGTTTCAGAGGACAACAAAAGTTGAAACATTTTTGAGGAACAACTGCTTACTTTATGTGGGGCATTTGACTTTGTCATTTGTAATGGGTTGGCTAGATGGGCGAATTCTGGAAATTTCACCTGCAATACCTACAATGGAGAAAGTGTAGTAGACTATGCAACTTGCTCACATGGATTGTGTGAGAAAATGCATGAAGTTTTGATTGGTAAACAACTGTGGGACTAAAAATCACAAACCGATCTATTTAAGTCTCTCTCAGGTTGAACAACAACAACATGGGACTAAAAATCAACACATTCAACAACCTCCTTCAAAGGGAAGAATTCAGTTCACTCAAAAAAATTGTAACACCTTCAAGATAGCGCTAAAGAGGCTATTTAACAAAGAGAAAATTCCATCCCAGGGCCTTCATATCCATGAGCTAACAAACTTAATCCAAAGTGCACTTACAGAATGGAAAAGAGAAAAAAATTGGAAATCTGAAACAAACTGTATTTCGTTTAATGTTTGGTTTGATGAGGAATGAAAAAAAACAAGGAAAACTTTGAAAGAGTCAACCCAGAAAGAAATAAACATAAAAGACTACAAGTAAATTGTAAGAAAGAAAAAATTTGATTTCATAATCTCAAGGAGGAAGGAACTAATCTTCTTGGGGAAAAATAACCCCAAGTTATTTCGGAAAGAACTTCAAATGAGAAAGAAACAAATTGAAAATAATATCATAGCTTATCAATGGTTCGAGTATGCAAAGCAGATTTATGAGCAAGATCCTAAGGTGAACCCCCCTCCCTTGGTCAACAATACTACTAAGCACTTCACCGTGAAAGAAATTGAGGTGGGTATAAAAAAGTTGGGTTTTGGAAAAGAAAAAGATTTAGTTGAGCTCCAAGCAGAATATCTAAAGTGGGGTTCAAAAGCTCTTGCACCTCACATTATGACATTATTTTTAATACATTTTTTAAAAATACCAATATACTATGTCGAAGTTTTATTCAATTAAAAGCACATCACATTTACATAAAATATAACAAGGTTGTAGATAAGATGTCCAAGGAAGCACTACAACTTGATCCAGGTGGATATCAGTGGCCACCCACGTTTTCCAAATGGCTCAAAAGAATTTTCTGGCAATTTTGGCAATTTAGTATTTTTAGCAGGTTTTAACTTCCGGGGCCATTTTGAGGGCCCAAATGAAGGTTTTTCAAGATCAAGGTTCTCAATGATATCTGAAGGCATATTTAATCCCCCAAAATGAATCTCCTCGATGATACCTTTCCAACGAGCTATCACACGCCTAAAACGGAGATCGTATGCAAAAGTTACGACCCCGGGAAGTTGATGTACTCACTTACCCAAACGGGGCCCACATGACTTTTGGCGCTTCATCTCCCAGGGTTAGGTTTTTGGATGTCTAGGGTTTTTGGCATTCCTTCTTATTGTAGAAAGGCCTTCAGAGCCTCATTGTAATCATCTTCTTGCGAATGCGTGTAGCTGTCATATCTCTTCTCAGAGATAAGCTGCCACCATTCTAGCGAGTCTTTCACTCTGTATTTTTAAAGTCTCTGTACATTTCTTTGATTAATAGATATCGTGTATTATTATATATCTGTTTTTATGGTTGCATCTTTGATACATTTCCGTTATATTATTGAATATCTACAATATCTCTGTGCATTTCTTTATTATATCTCCTATCTCATTTCGTGCCGAAAATAATCTGAATCATAACTGGTTGAGGAAGGTATTTGTTTTACAAAAATCACATATAGTCTTACGGGGAACTATGAAAAAGTTTCTACAAGATAAAGAATACCAGTAAAAGGGATAATGACAGGCTCGATATTCACTGTAATAGACTAGTTAATGTTTCTTTTGTGTTTTGATAATTTTGTAAACAAGGTACTAACATGAAGATAATCGCTATTGTATTTGGTTTGATAAAAGTTTTGGTGAAGATTAATTGATGGGAAAAGTCATGAACTGAAGACAGGCTAATTTAAGTTGTAATGTCCTCTTGGGAACAGATTTAATGTCCTCAATACTAAAATGTCATCTAAACTACAATAAATGCATAAAATCAACCAAACCAAGAAATACTAAAAAATACTTGCAAAATCAAAGAAAAGAGGTACCCAAAAATTTGAAATTTTAGAATGTCGTGTGTACTCAACACAGTATGAGGTACTTTTTTGAAATTTTATAGTTATAATTGTTTGTAGACAACTATAAGCTATATCTTTATTCTATTTTGGACTATGGGATTTTGATAATAACCCTTTTTTTATACAACCTTAATATGAACATTTGTTGCAGCATTTTACTTAATACAAATATCTACCAATTATTGTTAAAAGAAGATTCAAATTTAATATAGTATATCAAAATAGTGATTATAATATTTTAACCATGAGATTTTTACTTAATACAAATATCTACCAATTATTGTTAAAAAAAT
>SNQJ01S0021213.1:21922-36362 GCA_010110895.2 Picea sitchensis | reverse complement strand
TTTGAGCAAGTATATGTCAAAACCAGGGAAGGAGCATTGGACAATAGTAAAAAGGGTTTTCAGGTATTTGTGTGGCCTGCTAGCTATGGATTGTTCTATGAAGGAAGACCGGGATTGGATAGAGTGGTGGATATACATGGATTTGTGGATGTAGACTGGGCAGGAGATCTGGATCGTAGGAGATCTACAAGCAGGTATGTGTTTAACCTATTTGGAGGAGCAATAAGTTGGATGAGAAAAAGACAGGCTGTAGTGGCACTTTCAACTACAGAATCTGAATACATGGTAACCACTCATGCAAGTAAGGAAGCAGTATGGTTACAAATATTGTGTTCAGGTATTGGGTCGGTACAACAAGCTGTAAGGATAGAGTGTGACAGTCAGAGTGCAATTTTTCTGGCGAAGAACCCTGCTTATCATTCAAAGACAAAGCACATTGATCTTAAATATTACTTTGTGAGAGACATGATTGAAGAAAAGAAAGTATCACTAATTAAGGTGGAAACTTTGAAGAATGTTGCAGACTCATTAACAAAATTTGTGAGCACTCAGAAGTTCTCTTGGTGTAGAGGATCCATGGGCATTTTTGCCCTAGATTTTTGACTATGTAACCCTGTAACCCCCTGTATGCAAAGAAAACAACAAGTGGGAGAATGTTGGGTATGTGTTATATTCTTTTCTGCCTCGGGAAACATGACACCTACCTTGGGAAACGTGTCATGTATATAGGTGGTTTTTTCAGCACATGGTTTTTGCCGATGGTTTTTTATTTCTGGTTAAGGAATTAGGGTTTTGGACTAATCCAGGTCATTGGGTTAGGGTTTTGGATGCCGCTAGCTCCTATATGTATATTGTATTGTAAACAATGTAACACAACGTATGAATATAATATATGTTGGTTTTCCCAGTTTGCGTTTCCAGGGGGGAAATCTCTGTGTAATGTTTGTATTTGTCATTGTATCTTTTTTTTTCTTTTCTGAATATTTGTTTATAGTAGACATTGTACAAGGTTATAATTTACATATTTTACCCACCGTTTTCTTTTTCATAAGCTCTTGAAACATACATTCAGTCAATGGTCCACATTGTGGACATAAAAAATTTAAATGTAATGGATTGTTTGTATGGTTTTTTACTTTTACCATTTTTTTTATAAGCTCTTGTAACATACAGTCGGTCAGTGGTCCACAATGTGTGCATAACAGTTTTAAATGTAATGTATTGTTGGTATGTTTTCTGGCTAAAATTCTAGAATATGCAGTGAAATCCAGAAACCCTACAAATAATATGATCAACGGGGAAAATCTAGATTCTAAAATTTTAGATGTAGTTTAATAGTTTAGTCACCTTATCTTTGGCATTGGTTTTTACAAACTAAGTTTAGGTATGAGAAATGTAGAGCAACTTTTAATAGATGTTAAAAAATTTCCTTAATACGTTTGTGAGAAGTGGTTTAAGGCCTTTGCTCTAAGCTGGCAATAAGCACCTCCATTAGGTGTTTGCTACAAAATTATAAGTGTGCCATTGGGTGGTCTATTTACAAGGATAATACACAATTTTTGTGAACTTGGGGTTGGCACAACGTTTGGGGAAACTTCCTTGGAGTAAGGGATGAGTGGATGTGGTCCTAAAGGAGAAATGGGTCCGTGTAAGCTAACAAATGGGCGTTACAAAATATGTGACAAGGAGAAAATATCTCTGAAAAACTATTAACATGTGTGTTTTTCTATGCATACAAATGTGCAAATAAAGTGTACCCTAAATGCTTATTCAAGTAAATTTAGATTTTCTCAGATTTGAATTTTCTTGGATGATGTTTACTTTTGGTTGAATTTTGCACATATATAGGAACTTGGGGTTGGCACAACGTTTGGGGAAACTTCCTTAGAGTAAGGGACGAGTGGATGTGGTCCTAAAGGAGAAATGGGCCTACGTAAGCTAACAAATGGGCATTACAAATATGTGACAAGGAGAATAAATCAAAATCTATTAACATGTGTGTTTTTCTATGCATACAAATATGCAAATAAAGTGTACCCTAAATGCTTATTCAAGTAAATTTAGATTTTCTCAGATTTGAATTTTCTTGGATGATGTTTACTTTTGGTTGAATTTTGCACATATATAGGCTTTCGTGGATGATATTGAAGAAAAAATTGATAACAAAAATTCAACTAGAAGGGAATTACATTTGTTAAAAGAAAATGTTAGGGAGCAGCAACCTTGATATTGCAAGGTGCTTCTGTGAGTTGGGGTCAAGAAGATTTGTTGTTTCTGACATGATTTGGTAAAGAATGGGATTGTTTATGTATTTTATTTTCCTTATTTTATTGATTGAATATAGGCATAAATTATTGAGAAATTTCACCTCAGTTGTCCTAAGAAAGATAAAAAAAAAAAAAAAATTACTTTGATACATTTTGGTATCCATCAATGCTCTAATCAACCATGCAACTCTGAAAATGAGGTATATGATCATCCACTCTCATTCTTGTTTATAATTTGTTTTTGGTGTGGAAACATCCATTTGATATTTTGCAAGTAGCTTAGTGAATGTTAAAAGGATATATTGCAAATAGATTTGTGAATGTTAAGATGATATCTTGGATTAACTAATCTCTACTAAACATAAATTTAATTAGAAAGATAATATTTTATTTCAGATATTTTAATAAAATATATAATTAATTTATTGTTTTCAATTTAAATGTATTTTTTAAGTGTTTAATCATCGAATAACTTCATGAATCTATACCTTTTAAAGTGAAATTTAAACCCATCCTTCAAATTTGATCACTAGTTATAAAACTAAGTGCTCTAATACCAACTTAATATGAGGTAGTTTGCTTAAGCAAAATGCAAACATGTCGATGTCTTTTATTTCTTTACTATATATCATGAAAGATAAATTATAGGCTACTCAAACACAAATACACAATAAGCATAATCGAACTAGAGGATTTGATCAACCCAAATTTCCATTAATGTAAATTTGGCACAACAAAAAACAAAGACATGAACAACGAGCAACCTAAACATTCAACAACTTCTCCCTTTTAGAACCTTTATTTCTATGATGGAAGATTCTAGCAGTTCACTCTCACACATTGTGAAGGAAACGTTCGCTACAATGGTCCCCTCTTCATGGGCATGGTACTCACTATTGTAGAGTGAGGGAGATGGATGACAGGATAGGAGGCCACTTCATCCACATTTTCAACCGCCTCATGGTTGTTGTGCTCCCCCACAACCATTTTCCAACACCCCATTCTGGTTCCATAAATAAAGCCCAATTGACCTACATACCCAATATGGAACTCGACTTTTCCCATACTTCTGCATATATTTCCAATTCCTTATTAATGTAATCTCCTTCTATGGTGATTACATTAATAAGGAATTGGAAATATCTACAGAAGTGTGGGCAGAGCCAGGTTCCCAATCTTAGAAATCCTCAGTGAAAAATTCATCGAGGGATGTTATGACTTGTTTAACGAATATTTGTATGAGAAGATGAAGAAAGCTCTGATCCATGTTTTCCTTCTATTCAAACACATCTTAGACGATCCATATTGGGGTACCGATATTCAAACTTGGGACTTCCCTGGAGTCCAACATAAGTATATCAAACTAAGTAATGGATGCAGAGTCAATATATACCAGAACTCACACTTGTCATAGAAATACAGTCCTAGGATTGAATTGGGACATGGAGAGGGCTTTGTATAGGGTTCTGAGATTGTGGTAGGAATTGTACCATTGCATTGATGGAGCCAACAATTTATATACATTGCATTGCAGAGATTCGGAGGGATACATATTTCCAATTGATTGTTTCTCAAACTCAAATGATCATTGAGGAGCAATTCCCAAGCTCTAGAGGAATTTGGCAACTAAAATTATTTGAAGCAATTAGAATGTATCCAGTTTTCTACCACCTTCCCAACCAATATGGTGTAATTCCAATAAATCAATTTTGTGATATAAATAATGAAAGAAGGGATGGATCTGCAAGTGTATCGGGAATATAAATTGTGAGAGAGTTGAAGGTTAACACCATGGTCCTTCAATTTCTACATTTACCAAGTTTTACAGGGATTAAACCATTTTGGTCAGTGTTCACAAGGTTTAGTATTGTAAAAGTTTATGTTTTCATGGAGTCTTTGATAGAGAGCGCAGAGGAATGTTTCATAGCTCTAGATTGCATATGCCACATGACTTGATAATCTCTTCAGCAACAATTGATCATCTTAGCATGAAACAAGGTGAATAATTTTTTTCCAAATTAACAAGACTGCCATTTTCTGAAGGAAAAGGACTAAAAAACATGTTGATTCCTAGGAATAGGTCTACTACATTCATCAAGATAGCCAAATCTAAAGTATTTTTTCCATCAAAATCTTGGCACTCAAGTCTAAAAACCTGTAAGAGAGTTAGCGAGTCAAGGAACCTAACTTTTGGATCACATTGCTAGATAATGGATTAGTGCTCAATACTTTCTCCTCTAGGTCTCTTAGCTCTTGATAGTAGAATGAATTCCTTAGGGATTAATCTAATTTCTTCCAGATCTTGTGGGACACCGACTCTGTGAAAATTGTCATCATACAAATCTAGGATTTCTTTCAACTTCCTCCTGTGCACCATTTATATCCAACTTGTCGAGTATCTCGACCAAAATCTCTTAACAAGTCCTCTACATCCATTGTCTAATGTAACTTCTTTGTAGATAGTAGAACTTAGAAAAAGTGCATTCATTGGGCCCATCAACTTGATTTGGGGGATATTCCTAATATATCAACATTGAGACTAGGCATGAAAAAATTATCGAGTAACCTACACGTCATTTTAGGGTCTACTCTAATAGCATTTCATGTGAGTAAAAACCTATTTGTAGGGTAGATACCACATGTGTTCTTCGATTGGCCTAGTTTGAATTTGTTAGATGTGTTTTCCAATATATTTAGTGGAAGAATCCGGGTGGAATTTGAGAACTTAAGATCTTTACAACATCTGAATCTAGCTGAGAACAATTTCTACCTAAACCCTTTTCCAAACATAAGTTCCCTACAGTAGATTGAATATTTGAATTTCTATTCATGTCATATTATTGGACCCATTCCTGCATAAATCTTCAACCTTAAGAATATAAGAGTATTGGATGTCTCACAAAACCATTTAATTGACCACATTCCTCCTCCTACAATTGGTATACTAAATATACTTACTTGGATCTCCTAGTAAACAATCTGATTAGTGATATCCCCATGGAACTACTGATGCATTTAGAGACCATGAAATATTTTAACTCTTTAAAAAATATATAATGATATGCATGTACAATGATTTCACAATATTTACAATAGCATTTAGAGGTGCATCATATTCATGCTCTATAGCTACAAATCCACATGTTGTTGAAGGCAAACAACATAATAGAGTTCATCTCGGTTTGGCACTAGAGATTTCCCTAGCATGTCTTCTAGCAAATTGATTGTTATATCATTTCCATGCTGAAGAAAAGAAAAATGGTTTGTAAATAAAAGGTCCTACAAAGAAGAGGAGCACATGTTTATCATTTTCATTTTAATAAATTCATTTGGCTATTGTATATGTGAAGCTTGATAAATTAGTTCCAATGGTGATGTTTAAGAAACCCATTTTGAATATGACATTTGTTGATTTATGGAATGAGACTTCTCATTTCTATAAATAAACATTGTTGTCAAGAAGGAAGATATGGACCTATCTATAGGGTTGTTTTGGTAGGTGGTCTCCACGTGGTCGTCAATATCTTGGTTCATGAAAGAATACTCAATGATGAGGAGGTAGCATCAAATTTTGAATTTTTGGGTAAGATAAAGCACCCTGATCTTGTTCCTCTAGTTGGTTATCATTAGCCAAAGATTGAAGAATAGAAATTTATGATTTTATAGAGAATGGCGCCTTATCTGCTAGCTTACATAATTTTTGTCCCTGGCTCGAGCACTGACTCCCCAAGTTCGCTAGAAGTACCTAAGCTGCTAACATGGGAGATCCTTTGTTTTCCAAAGATGCAGTCAAGCCGGAAGGCAAAAGTTTTCCACGGGTAGTCAGGATCTAGCCATAAAGAAATCAACAAATATCTGGGTTTCGTTGTCAAATAGTTCGATTTAGTATGAAGGGCGCTACCATACCAAAGAAAAAATTTGATCATCCGATCCCATCGGGACAGTGGGCGCCGCCATATTGGAGATCGGTACTGGGAACAGGGAGCTCTCAGGGCATTGCACTAGGAAGTGCCAATCAACGAAACGCCAAAAGCACCTTTCGAGCTGAGCCCACAGTATTAGCAATCTCGTGTCACGTCAAGTTGTTCGTGAAATGGGGGCGTACTCTCTTTACAATAACGACACTATCCGGGCCATTCGTCTGAAGGGACACTAATGGCACACATCCGCGGTCAATGCTACATTCAAGAATTTAGGGGTAAGCCTCGTCCTCACTTCTCGGAACTCCTCAACTCCTAAATGCCGGATAGCTGCCTAGAATCGGCCCGTATCTTTGGCACCGGGTCGTAAAGGAACAAGCCCGGAAGAGGGGCTATTGTTTATCATTTTTCCACAGTCCCAAAGTGCCAAAAGTAGTCTCACCGCTCATCCTCGTGGGAATGTGTGGTAAACCGCAGTCTCCCGGTGATTTCATCGCATAGCGATTTTGAAGGAGAAAGGTCATGTTCCAGCTTCTCACCCGCGAACCCCGAAGCGCCGACAACACTCTAGTAGATAGGAGAAGGGTCACAGCCCGCGGGTCACTCTAGGGAGCAGAAGGGGATGTACAAGGAAGCCAAAGGCATCGAATTAAGATTCAAGAGGGGGGGGACTGCATTCTTCAGACGCCGATTCGACGTGATTTAATTCCCGGTAGTCACGGGAATGAATGTAGAAAGAGAGGGTGGTTGAGGCCTCACCCTTCAACTTCATTAATTGCAAGGTATGGAGGGTCCGGTAAGCAAGCCCGCCTGTGAGGGTCCCCACCATTTCCCTCGTGGCTTACCGAAGTCTTCAATTCGGCCAAGAACCCGCATTAACGTCAATTCAACATTCAGTTGGGTTCACTTACTGGGCGCAGCTATGTCAATTATGTAGCTGTATGACAGAGCAATGTAGGCCAGATTTTATTGAGGTGATGCCATCCATTGAAAGTTCCGAGATGCCTCGGCCAAGGGAAAGGAAGGAAGAGTTGGCATTTTTTCCATTTTGTAATCATCGATGGTAGAGCGAAGCCCCACCGTAAAGTTTTAATGATCATTCTAGTTCTATGGTTATGCATCTGGTGGTTTGAGATTTCTTTGTTTTATGACAAAACACTTTCTCCCATTCGGCCTATGTTTTCGCCTTATACCGTAGAGTTCATGATCAATGATTCGTGATGAATTGTTACAGCTATGTTGGCGATAAAGGACGTATTGTTGCGTTACTGCATTCTCTGGTTTTGCGCTTGAATGTAAGATGATATTGTGTTTGGACGCCTTCTTCCACAGCCTGTTAGAAACCCAATGTTACTGAATGCACTTCGTTTCTCTTATATAAGTCTTCCACTTGTTCACCCTTTACTGACTTCTCACCGGCCCCAAGTTTATATAAGACCTCACCTACCTATGCACCTGGCCTAGTTTTTGAGTTGGAATGATATTGTTTTGAGTTGGCTTCCATCTGGTCACCCCATCTATAAACTACCGTGACATAAAAATGATGGGCGCCAGGCTCTTCTCCCCGCTTAGCAATCCGGAGTGACTTCCTCACGCCAACACATTTCTAGTGCCGCTGTCGTGGGACGAAGTTGAAGATTTTCCCCGGCGTAATCCATACATTGAGCCTCCGATTCTAAGGTGCATCAGACATCAGAGCACTTAAATATTGCCATCGCGTAACCGGGCGACTCCACCGGGTGGCGCACTCCATTGTTTCACATCATCGTTTACCGCGGACTACCGGTATACACCCGAAAGTCGGACTCCCTAAGGGAGCTTTCTCGAAGGTTTCAGCAGCTTCTTTCTCAACCTCAGAAGTTTGGGGTAACGATAATGTTAATATCCGGCCTTTGATGGTGAACAAGGACCGCATTACCCTGAGTCATGCATCTTTCAATTCTATGGAATCCAAGGATTCGAGGATCATCATGCACTTTAATCGGTTCGATATGGAGAAAATTCTCACTCAAAGGTTTGCTTTCTGTGACTTTTCTCAGCCAGTTGGTTTTCCCAATGCACTTCCCGATAGAGACCAATGGGAAGATTTCCTCCCTCAATTTCATGCAACAAGTTGGGAGGAACCACCTGAGCATTTACTCGACTTCCATGAGGCTATCCACCGACACAACATCACGCATGAGGATGTCCAAATTTTTCAAGCTCTTCAGGCATTCATTGAAGGGAGCTGCTCTTGAATGGTGTTGGTCACTTCCCCACGCTAGCATCCGCTTCAATGTGTTTTCATACAGCTTTCAATTCATTTTGTAAAGATTTTATTTTCCAGCCTAATTGTTTGTAAGGAAAAACTTGTGAGGAGTTTTCACTTCATGAAGTTTTCCTCACAAGCCCTCTCGCCAAGACCAGTCCAGATGAATCTCTTATCAGGGAGGAAAGTATCCTCAATAGGAAAATTTGAGGTGTTGGAATGATATTAGTGGTCTTAGTTCGAATGGAAGCATCCGACATCATATCGTATTTAATCCGTTCTTTTAGATACCATAAAGATCAACACTCTTTGTGGAGATTTCCAGGAATTTGTAGAGCGATGTGGTCCATGGTAGATGGCTCACCTAAATGCCAGGTTGAAGCAGATATTCCTAACAACCCTGTTTCTGAGGACGGACACCTTCCCGTTTGTAAAGAAGACATTATTGTGGAAGAGGTTTCCTTTCTCCGGAGTTTCACTTATATATTTTACCCGAGATTAAAGAGAAGAAGATTATGTAAGGAGAAACCGTATAAAGGTCCCACTATCTCAAATGAATATTTTTAACGCGATCACCATTCTGGGGGAGGATCATAGAGATAAGGGTCAGCCCCTCTTTGATGAATATTATAGTGATGATGAGCAACACGCTTATCCTACATTGGATCACTATAAACATACTGAAGAGCCAGTCAGCAAGAAGAATCACCCCATGGTCCCTATTTATGATGAATATGAATCGGACCTGGAGGAGAGCCAACAAGAAGAGGTAAAAGAACCAGAGGGGCAGTCTACCCTTTGTTCAGAGCCAGTCAGTGAGCAGCAACCACCTGAGATCAACAAGCCTACTTCAGTTATTCACTCGCCTGTGGTTATTAGAGACATTCGGCCGCGTGTGAACAACTGTGTAGCAGAAGAGGTTGTATGTCACCAATTCCTTGGAAATGGCACTCACTCGATGACCTTATCAGCAAATACATGGAGTGGCATTTCCCCTATGCCTTGGAGCCTCCCTATTTCATCTCAACTCCAGCCTGTAAGGAGGAGTTGATGAGTGTAACCGTTCTACTGTCACGACTACGCCATCTGCTGATGATCATTGACAGAAGGAAGGAGCTTATTTCACCTAGCCCCATGTAAAAGTGTTTCATTAGTTTAGGATTATATATAAATAAGCTCTTTGAGCATGTATCTTTATTTTATTGCTTTTACTTTTCGGCATATATTTCTCAGCAGGGAGTTTGAGCTTGACTCCATAGCCCAATAGCAAGGCACTGAAGCTGCAAAATGAGTTCTTAGAGAATCACAGGGACAACTCTATCCCCCATGGAGCCTAATGTTAGCAATAATTCTTGTCCTGGGATCGAGAGCACCCGGACCTGCAGGTTGCACGGGAAGTGCCCAAGCGCAGCACGGGAGATCCCTGTTTTTCCAATAGCGAGTCAAGTGAGCAGGAAAAAATTTTCTATCGGCAGCCAAGATCCAGCCATAAAGAAAATCAACAGTCATCGGGTTTTCGGTGTTGTCAAATTTCCTGGGATTTAGCACGAAGGGCAGTGCCCATAGTTCAGGAAAAATCTGGATCGTCCGATCCGATCGGGACAGGTGGCAGCCAGTCGGCATATCAGAGATCGGTGTTTTAGGGAACAGGGAGCTCTCAGCTCATTGCACTAGGAAGTGTCGATCAACGAAACGTCGAAAGCACCTTTCGAGCTGAGCCCGCGGTCTTAGCACTAGGTCACGTCAAGCGAGCCTGTAAATGGGGCAGCCCTCTTTACAATAACAAATACTATCTGGGCCATTCGTCTGAAGGACATGCGGCACACATCCGTGTCACATCGGCATTCGGGAATTCGAGGGGTAAGCGCTCCTCTTCCCTTCACTTCTCGAAACTCCGAACCTCGAAATGTCGATAGTGCCCAGAATCGGGCCCATGGTTTTGGCGCCTGGTCGTAAAGGAACAAGCCTGGAAGAGGGGCACTATTGTTTATCATTTTTTCACTCGGGTCCCAAAGCACCAAAAAGCAGTCTTAGTCATTCATCTCGTGGGGAATGCGTGGCAACCGTTAGGCCCTCCCGGCATTTCGCCCATCGCGATTTTGAAGGAGAAAGGTCCTGTTCCTTCTCACCCACGAACCCCGAAGCGCTGACAGCCCTCTGGTAGATAGGCGAAGGGTCACAGCCCGTGGTCACTCTAGGGAGCAGAAGGGGCTGTACATGGAAGCCAAAGGCGCGGAATTAAGATTCAAGAGAGGGGGGACTGCATTCTTCAAATTCCAATTCGACGTGATTTATTTCCTGGTAGCTGCCAGGAATGAATGCAGAAAAGAGAGGGTGGTTGAGGCCTCGCCTCAATCATTAATTGCAAGGTATGGAGGGTCTGGCAAGCAGTCTGCCTGGGAGGGTCCCCTGTACCATTTCTCCTCAGGGAAGCCACGCCGAGTCTTCAATTCTCCAAAAGAACCTGCACACGCCAAGTCAACATTCAAAGGGTTCAGCTACCTCTGGCGCGAGCCATGCCGAATTAAGGTAGCGTATGACAGAGCAATGCAAGCTAGATTTTATTGAGGCGACGCCATCCATTGAAAGTTCTGAGATGCCTCTACTGGGCGAAAGGAAGGGAAGAGTATATGTAGGCATTTTTGCCATTTTGTAATCATCGATGGTAGAGCAGAGCTCCCTACTGTAAATTTTTAATGATCATTCTAGTTCTATGGTTATGCATCTGTGTTTGAGATTTCTTGTTTTATGATGAATAGTTTTCCTTCTCCATCTATGTTTTCGTCTTATACCAGAGAGTTCATGATCGAATGATTCGCATGAATTGTTATAGTTATGTTATGATAAAGGATTTATTGTTGCATTATTGCATTCTCTGGCTTTGCGTTTGAATGTAAGATGATATTTCATTTGGACATCTTCTTCCTCAGCCTGTTAGAAACCCGATGTTAATAACAGACCTCCGCTTTTCTCTTATATAAGTCTTCCACCTATTCACCCTTTACTACAACTCACTGTCTGAAGTTTATATAAGACCTCACTTACCTATGCACGCCTGGCCTAGTTTGGAGTTGGAATGATATTGTTTTGAGTTGGCTTCCATTCGGTCACCCCATCTATAAACTACTGTGACATAAAACTGATGGGTGTCAGGCTCTGCTCCTGCTAGCAATCCTGGAGTGACTTCCGTCGCCAATAGTATCATTGGCTTCGTGAGCTTCCACTAGTTACACAATCCACATGGGATTGGAGTGCATATATGTGGGAGAAAAATGAAGGTCAATACTCCAAAGAGATGACCATGGGATGGAGAGTACAACATAGAATTGCATTGAGGACAACTCAATTCTTGTAAAAGACCATCATGCAATTGCCAAAAAAACATAGTTAGCATCAAGCTTGTTTTACAAAAAACATATAGTTTATGTGTTTTGGTACAAAATAAATTTGTTTTAGTACAATAAGGAATGTATTGTAGCCAACTTGGCAAGGAAGTCCCTCAATTGAGAGAACCATGGTGAACATCAAGAGAGGACCAATAGTAAATTGAACTGCATAATCAATGAGATCAATAGTATGGAGACTAACTTCTTCCTTGCATTTGCTTAATGGACTCATTTTGTTAGCACCCAAGAAGGAAAAGGAAAGAAGACCCTGACAGAGATGGAGGAGATTCATTAGGAAGGGGAAAAATAGTTTTTAGATTTTGTTATTTCATGTTGGGATCCACTAGTTTATGTTTGACTTTGTTTTCATGTCAACCTAGCTATGTCATAACTTATTTGGCAATTGGTTGTAGTAAAATTTTGTTTTTGGAATGTTTGAATATATGATTTTACCAAGAGAATTCTCTAGTGATAGGATTTGGATAGTCTCATGGTCCACATTTGGCATAAATGGAAATATCAAATCTTTCATTTGAAGCTCTGAATAAGAGGTTATGACTCTAATCAAATTTCGGTGCCTAACTCTACCCAATACTTTGCACTCCTTTTTAAAACTTTTGTGAGCCCCTTCATTTTCCAAATTGAGAAGCTTGACAGCAACGACTGTGCCATCATTCAGAACTCCTTTGTAGACTTTCCCAAAACTACCCACTCCTAACAAGTTGGCATCACTAAATCTGTCTGTTGCAGTGATGAGCTCTGCATAGGAAATTCTTCGATGTCCCACATTCAATGATGCCCCAACCTCTATAGGAGTATTCTTCTTGCGATTTTGTCTCCACAAGAGTCCCATAAATAAACATGATACTACAATGACTGTAGCTACAACAACAGGTATGATAACTCTTTTCAAATGCAAAACACTTTTATGTTTGTGAGTAGAGCATGGTGATAGACTTACCCAAGGTCCACATAGACCAAGATTTCCCATAAATGCTATGGCACCAAGCTTTTTGAAAACTCCACTTTTTGGGACTTGTCCTGAAAAGTTGTTGAAAGAGAAATTCAATTGGTTGAGCATTTTGAGATTTGCCAATGACGTGGGTATTCCACATGACAAATTGTTGGAGGAGAAATCCATGCACTGAAGACTTTGAAGTTCACCAAGTGACATTGGAAATGGACCTTCAAGTGAGTTGCAAGAAAGATTAAGGTATTCTAGTTCTTTGCAACTTCCAAGCCCACTTGAAATATAACCAGTTAACCGATTTGCAGAAATATCTATAGCTTGAACCATTGTCATCTTTCTTAGCTTCAAATGTATGGAGCCCTCTAATAAATTGTTTGAAAGGTTGAAATAGAGATATAAATTTGCAAGACCTACAATTTGTAGAGGTATCTCACGATTGAGCTTGTTGTATGATAGGTCTAGCAATAGCAAGTTCACACATTTCCCTAGACCTACGGGTATTTTTCTGGTTCATATGAAGATCTAGATATCTTAATTGTTGGAGGCTAGCAATAGAATCAGGGATTCTTCCAGAAAGATTATTTCCATAAATTTCTAAGTGCCCTAATCCTTTGAGTTGCCCAATTTCCATTGGGATGTTTCCTTGTAAATTGTTGTTTCCTATAAATAACCTTTCCAACTTTTGAAGCATTTTAAGTGTAGCCGGGATTTCCCCCGTAAGAGAATTATCTTGTAAATTAAGAAATGTTAAACTAGATAGATTTCCAATCTATTGAGGTATTTCCCCTGCTAATCCATTGAATTCCAAGCTTATAAAGTATATTTCTCTAGAGAGGCAGCCTATAGAAAAGGGCAAATGTCTAGCGAGATGATTACTGCCTAAATCTAATTGTTGTAGGGTGGAACAGTTAGTAAACACAGTAAGAATGGGCAAGTTTGTGGTGCTGTCACTAACCAGTTGATTACTACCTAACAAGATCTTTTGGAGCTGCATCAACTTACCCAACTCCATGGGCACTATTCCGCTGAGCTGGTTAAAAGATAAGTCGAGCAAGTGAAGGTTTGTACAATTGAACCTTAGCGCCCTATTGGGGTTTAGCGCCCTATTGGGGTTTTTGGTTGAACTAAGTGATGCGCACTGGTTGAAGGAAGATATTTTTGGCATTTATGGTGTTTCTCTTCAAGGAAGGTGCTACAACTAGGGTTTGCATGGTTATTTATTCATGATTTGTAAGTATTTTTCTGCAAAACTTCTTGATTGAATGGTTGTAGTTTGATTTCTTGCATCTTTTTATAAATATTGTTGAATCAAAACCCTAGGGGAAAAACACACAAGTAGGTCATTGTCTCATGTCCCCTAATAGAGAAGCCTTAAGCCATTGAAGAGGAAAAAGAGAGCCTAGCCATAGCTACACTCATTTTTCTTTCTTCCTCATGCTAGTCGTACCTTTTTTTTAGCCAAGAAGAGTGAGACGTCCCTGGCCTAGGTTTACTACACTAGGGTCGTACTATTCTAGGGTTGGTTGATAGGCCTTGCTCTAGCAACACCTCCCTCAACAAAACCTCCTATCTTGGTCTATTTTTCTGTTTTTGGGCTAGCCATTTGTCGGGAAGGAGGAGAGAGCACGAGGCCTTTATTTTGCAACACT
>SNQJ01S0021212.1:168514-180068 GCA_010110895.2 Picea sitchensis | reverse complement strand
TTTTTTGCAATTGATTCAACATTCTGTATGTTTTATATATATATATGCATCAAAATATATATTTTTTATGTATTATATAAAAAACGCTCCCGAAACGCTCCCGCTCCCGGAGATTTTTGAAAATATGCGCTTCCCGCTCCCGCCCCCGCTCCCGCTCCGCGCTCCGCGCTCCCGCTCCGCGCTCCCGCTCCCAACAACCTTGATTGGAACTAAAAGGAAAATTAATGAGATTGTCAAAGGTTGCCCATTTAATATGGATGGTGTTAGCACTATTGCGGACCTAAACATAATGCCACTTGGTTCATATAATGTTCCTATTGGAATAGATTGTTTGGATGTGCATCATGCTATCCTAGATCCTCATAATAAGACTTTCACTTGTCTTGATGACTAAGGAAAGCAAAGGATAGTGAAAGTCATTCCTAGACCTGTTTTTATAAGTGGGATTTCATCCTTACAGCTGAAGAGATGGTTCAAGAAACGGTGTTAGTTGTATGCAACTCATGTAGAAGAGCCAAGAAAGTGTATAAGCCCAAATTGCAAGGATTATCCAGTGCTACAGGAGTATGCAAATGTATTTGGGGAGATACTAGATTTACCAACAAAAAGAGATACTGATCTCTCTATTAATTTGATGCCTGGAGTTGCTCCAATATTAAGACTCCATATAGAATGAGAACACCCAAATTGAAGGAGCTACAAATGGAATTAGAAGAATTGTTAAAGAACGGGTGCATATGCCCAAGTGTCTCTCCTTGAGGAGCACTAGTGCATATGCCCAAGTGTCTCTCCTTGAGAAGCACCAGTGCATATGCTTCTCATTGATCCCGACCATGATGATGATCATCATGTCCACAAATAGCAGCCCAACAACCCTCCTTAGATTTCCTTTTTTGCTTCAGATCAACCAAGCTCATCACATCCAGTCAACTCAATGTATGGGAGATGGTAAGCCAATGTCACCATAAGGTATGTTAGTCCTTCTTTCATTTGAAGTGTTGTACTTAATTTACTAGGCATGTGAATGAGGATCATTGGTTGAAGTTGGATAATGGATCACTAGCTCAAGAAGTTATGTTTGTTTCCTTGTTTCACCTTGGTAGCCAACATATGCTCCCTAGTCCCATGTTGTCACTGCCCAGGGAAAAGGGTAACTACTTGGGGGCCCTCACAAGGGTAACGTTCTGTTCCCCACCATACTTAATACTTTCTATCCTAGAGCTTGTCACAATGTAGTAAACTTCGGTAATGGGTCATGGTTCATTCTCTCATGAGAAGAGGGGCTGAAGGTCCATAGGTTGATTGCAGCTGCTACCAAAAGAATAAAAGAATGATGCTAAAGAAAGAAAGGAATGATAACAAAGGACTCTTAAAAGCCAGTCCAACTTGAGCTCTACCCTTTCTGCGTTTTCCCTAGTCCTAAGAAGTCATGCTATAGCTTGAAGCCTTATAAAGTGGACTTGCAAATATGATAAGAGGACAAATAAAAGGAAGATTAAGGAAGATACTCAAAATTCTTATCTAGCAATTGGATATTATTGTACATGTTGAAGGCTTGGTTTATGTGGTAAATTGCTACATTTCTGAGTAATTTTTCTTGCTGCTGTTGCAAAACATTAATTGCTGTCATATTTTTCTTTACTGCTGTAATCTTGCAACAACCATTGAATCTATTCATTATCTAGTGTCTAAGAGGTCATTTATAAGCTACATAACTTGGTAGTTTCCTATTTTATGCTTCAAATTGTTTATTGTCTTGTACAGGTGGAGCAATTACCTTGTAACCTTTTCTTACCTCTCCTAGACCTAGAACTAACACTTAGGTGACAAAGATAAGGGAGCTGTAGGCTTGACTAATCTTGCTATTTGATTCCTTGAGGTCACCAGGGAAGCCTCCCTTGTGGTGGACCTTCCTCCATCACTAAAATGAGGGAAGTCTCTACTCAGGTGACAATGGTAGAAACTTCCAATTGTTACACAAGATTGTGATCTTGTGGAGGGCCTTGCATAAGTACAAATCCCGTGATAACATTTTGGTGCTGTTGCCGGGGAGCATCGAGTCATTCTCCTTGCAACATTCTTCTGGTAAACTTATCCTAAAGCCCTTATCTTCAAGTTTACTTGGTGATTCCACTGAGGGTAGAATCCCTCACTTACCTTTGATGATCCTAAAGGGACCATTTGGTGACTCCACAAGGCTAGAGGGTGGAGAGCATTAACCAAAATCCTAATAGGAGGTTTTTTAACCCTCCTAAGACTTACAAGAGAAAGCTTCCACACAATTGTCCCGTGGTCAAGTCTTTGTTGGACGGAAATATTCCTCTATCTTTAATGGCTTAAAAGCCATGGGCAACCAATGTCTTCAAACCTTTAGTCGTGTCTGCAATCCCAGGATACCCTCGTAACGTGCCTCAAAAGTTTGAAAAGTGGTTGCCCAAATTTTTCGGTAATGATGTCACTACTGCTGAAGAAGACTTAGATAACTTCTGGGCTTGTTTTCAAACTCATACCATAAGTGATGATGCTGGAGATGTTGTGATGAAACTCTTTTTTGCCACTTTTGTTGATGATGCTAGGAGATGGTATAAATGTCTTTCTAGCATGGGTATAAAAAATTGGGATGCCTTTGAAGAGGCCTTCATGAAAATATGGGGCACTAAAGAAGATCCTAACATGCTGTTGTTGCGACTTAGTGAAATGAGAAAGAAAGAGAATGAAACTATCAAAGAGTTTGATACCAGATTTGAGAAGTTGCTTCAACAAATTCCTAGCAATCTTTGCCCCGGAAGAGAACATCTTCTTTTCCTCTATACCAATGCCTTTCTAGGACATTTTGGGTTCATGCTGAAAGACATACTCCCAAAGACTCTTGAAGAACCCTGAGAGTTAGCTCCAAGGACTGAGGATAAGATTTCCTCCTGTAAGGTTGAACCTTTCTATACCCCAAGGATCAAGGCTGATAGAAAACCAAGAACATTACATAATACCAAGCCGACCCAAGAGATAAGCACTCCATGGGCCCAAAGGATTGAAGAAGCAATAAACGACCTCACTCAAAACCAAACCTTGATGATGAACAAGATTACAAACGTAGAAAGGGTGCAACAATAGGCCATGAGGCCTCCTTATAAGGGTCAACCCCAAAGACTGAACCAAGCATGTTGACCTAGGCCTCCAAATGAGCAAAGAGTCCCTAATACCTTAGATCCCGCTAATGTCATAGACCAAGAAGACATTCCTTGGTATTTTCCTTGTGGGGATGCACATTGGGAACATGAATGTCGAAGGAATAATGATGGGGGACCTGACCACATGAAATTTCTTGATACCTTGGACTCTATTTTCACTACATCTTCTCAAGAGCATTTCAATATCACCGAAGAGCAACTTGAGGAAGGCAAGAGAGAGGATGCTAGGAGGGCCAAGATGGAATCTTGAGCCAAATGGACGAAGAATCAAGAGAGAGGTTTAGGAGGAAAGAGTCACAAGTTTATGCTAGACAAAAGAATGTGCCTCAAGCTCCTCCTAGTGACCCTAGATTTCCTCGGCCAAGACCTCCTCCACCATCTAAAGATAGTGTTCCTCCTTAGTCAACATTGCCAAGGAATGATGAAGTAGACTTAAATATTGACATAGCTAGCATCTTGGCAAAGATAAATGTACCAGTACCTCTCATAGAAATGATTAAGATTCCTTCAATGAGAAATAAAGTTGAGAAATTCTTTAAGGTACAAGGAGAACCTGGAGATCCCCTTGTATTGATACAAGCGAATCATTGCAGACGATACTATGAAGATCATCCACCTTTCTTCATCACCCTAGAGTTAAATAATAAATGGCTCAACAACTGTATGCTGGACTCTGGGGTGTTTGCAAATGTCATGACTTTGAGAGTGATGAGACAATTGGGCTTGGAAATCATAAGACCTTATGGGAATGTTTGTGGAATTGATTCCAAGGCCATTAGTGCATATGGTTTGATAGAAAGTTTGGAAGTGTGCCTTGCAAGATATCCTAAGATGGTTTTTGTGATGGACATTATGGTCGTCGATATACCTGACATTTGGGGAATGCTTTTATCTAGGAAGTGGGCTACAATATTGGGTGGTACTTTATAGATGGAATTATCCTTTGCTACTATACCCATAGAAAATGAAGCCCATGTTATTCTATATAATCAACCAATGAAAAGGGCCCATGATGAAGAAATTGATAATGACCTTAAAGATGATAGCCCCCTAAGAGAAGACCAGCCTGAAGAACTTATAGATTCCCCTCTTGAATTTGAATCAAATGACCTTCCTTTCGCCCAAGAAGATGATATTAGTGATATAGTATGGTCCAAAAGGGAAGACTATCAGAAGTAACTTGAAAAATACAAGGACAAAGTAGTGGGCTCCATCACAATCTTGAAAAAAGGTGATAAAGAACAATTAAGTAAAAATAGCTAAGAAGATATTCTTACAACAAAGTACCACGCCCTTCCCTTGAAGCAAGACATCAAGGAAAGTCAGGAAATGATTGATCTCAAGGAGGATGATCATGAACAAGGAAAGTTGGTCTTAGTGTGGGACAAGAGGAAGGGCCAACCCAATACATGCAAAGAGTTTGATAAATTCTGGCTAAGCCCTTACAAGATTGAAAATAAGTTCATCAATGATTTCTGTTATATATGCACGCTAGAGGGAAGGAGATTACCACTACCTATCAATACATCCCTTCTCAAACCCCATCATGTGGAAGAGACTTGACTTTTTGATTATAGCTTAGATTAGGTAGTATAGGTAGGGCATTTGCATCATTGCATTGCATTTGTATATATGTTTGCATCATGCATCCGTGTTAATGTAGCTTGCATTCCCTTGCATATACATTGCATTTCATTTGCATATTATGCATTCATACTCGCATTTTCATTGTATGATTACTTTATCTTGTATAGTTGTAGTGAATTTTTTTTCCAACACATTTTTGATTGACTACTGACCCTAGTGGATCACATCCAACGGTCTTTACTACCGAAGTGTTAGTGTTGTTAGAAGTGGGTGTAAGATTTGTAGATTTGGGACAACCAGAGATATTGAGGTTCTCATGCGCTCTACAGTGACCACATGTCCCCATGTTGGAGCCAGATGTTACCCCCCTATGCCTAGGGGTAACGAGAGGAGAGCATGTCTCGTGGCATGCAATAGAGACATTGATCCCGACCATGATGATGATAAACATGTCCACAAATAACAACCCAACAACCCCCCTCAGATTGCCTCTTTTGCTTTAGATCAACTAAGCTCATTGTTATCCCCCACTTTTCGGGATAACTAGGAGATCATGTCTCAAGGCCCACAGGTCCTAGACATGGAGTATTGGGAGCCAGATCGACTTGAGCATGGCCCTGGAGGGCCCATCTTTTTTCCCTTTCAGCGCCTCCACTTTGTCAGCAACAACAACATCCATCACCTTCGGCTTGGCTCTGTATCAGAGATGGTTCTTGCTCCATGATGTAATGAGTCCGAGTATCATGGTATGTGTCACTCTGATCCTCAAAACCTTTGAATATGTGCATTTAATTCCTTTTGTTTCTAACAAATGCTATCTTATACTTATCCACTTGACCATGTCTGGGGGGAATGATAGGATGCCCTAGTAAGCCTGTGCCCATAGGTTTTGAGTTGCCACTTGGGGGATTTCTGAAAAGTCATCGTCCGCTCCCGTCGTATTACCACTTTTTCATCTTGCTTCCCGCTCATTCACCCCATTACACTGGTCCGAGCATTGGGTTGGCCAATTATTTAAGGGTTGCACCTTGCCTTGTGGGAAGAAGGGGCTAAAGGCCCATAAGGTAAAAGCAAGCTGGCAAAAGATAAAAGCCTAAAAATAAAAATTTGAGATGCTTCGCCCAGGGATCCCCGAGAAAGCAATAAAAGGCTTCTCAACCAAGAGGGACCCATAAAAAATAATAAGACAAGACCTAGCCAGAGGATAGGGGGTCTCATCACGAGCCAACCTATTAGGTCCATGGGTACGTAGCAGTATGACAGTACTAGCAGTTGGTTACCACGCCAGGGTAGTGGCTCTTGGTTGCATGGCCAAGAGAAAGGGGGTCTCATCACGAGCCAACCTTCTCATTTCTGTGAAAGTACTTGTGGGTAACACTGCCACCACTGGTCACCACGCCAGAGAAATGTCCCCTAATTAGCCTCTTGAAAGAAAAAAGGAATAAAGAAATAAGAATAAAATGGCATGAATGGGCTTGGAAACATTTGCATCCAGGACAGGTGCAACTCGCCTTCTACAAAGGCACCTGCAGGTAAGCCTTGCATTTCCCTGTTTTCACTGCACCCCTTGTAAGGACATCCCTTATCCACCTCACCCATTTATATGACTTGGATTTGATCTCTTCCATAAACATCTCTTTTCCAGTGGACACTAGCCCAATAGGACACCTTGTCACCTCCTCCAAACTTGTATTGCAGATTTGTATAATGTCTTTGAGCACTTGATTGGGGTAAAAGGGGTTTTATGCACATGTTTAATAATATTGATGATGAGATGTGATTGACATTGCTATGATCCACGTGTCTTATAAGCCCATGGAGGGCGTAGCTGTTGATGTGCAGGATCATGCTCGACGGACAGGTACCACATTGGACAGGTACACGTGGGGAGATGATTAGTTTGGACCTCCATGGGGTTGAAGAGCCCACCAGATGGATGCTGAGACCCCAGCAGGGGGCAGAGATAGGACAGAGGGGTTTGCACCGAAGAAGAGGAGGACGTTCCATAGAGGCACCCTGGTAGAGCCTTACCTAAGGGGGTTGTGCTCTCTTCATTGGAACGTTGGCCATGGAAGGCCCAGGACGTCAACCAGGAGGCCCATGATGTCATCCAGCCTTATGGACGTTTTGGGGGGCAATCATGGCAGTTTGGCAGGTTGGAGAAGCCCAAGGAGGGCTAACGTTTTGCTCCAGGAGGCTGCATTTTCCCTAGAAAGTACTAACATCACCCTAGAAGGGGCATGACGTCTTGCTTTTGCTTGATTAGGGTTTAAATTATGACATTTTAATGTAAAACAATATTATTTTGTGTTTTGGCCTTGTCGGCCTTTTGATGACCTAAAATTTAATTGAGGTCATTAGTACTGTATAAGTAAGAGAGCAAAACTCTCTTTTTATTCATCATCTTTCACTCACTCATTAGTGAGGTTTGAATTTGTGCCCTATTCTAAAGTTTTGGCTGAAATTGTGAGGCACACTTGTTGAAGGAGACTATTTTTGGACTATTTTGGCATTTCTTCTTGGTGGAAGGTTTACAACTAGGGTTTGGCTACTTTAATGAATGGTTTATGTAAGTGAATTTCTGCAACACTTCTTGATTGAATGGTTATAGTATTATTTACTTGCATTTGTTATTATAATTTGCTGCATTAAAGCCCTAGGTGACAAGCACATGCTAAGGTCCTTGTCTCATGTCCCTACCAAGTTAAGAGTTGTTTTGATTTGTTGAAGTAAGATAGAGCCTTGCCATAACAACACTCTATCTCTACTCTTCTAAGCTAGCCGTTTTTTCCTTGTCATTGAGCTAAGAAGGAGGAAAACGCATCAAGGCCTAGGGTTTCTACACCTTGATGAGCTGTTTTCCCCTAGGGTTTGTTTGATGAAGCCTTGCCTTAACAACACTTCACCTTCTAACTCTCTTGTCTTTAGCCCTATAACTTCTTGCTTAAGCTAGCCAATTTCATCTTGCCAATAAGCTAAAGAAGGAGGAGAAAGCACTAAGGCCTAGGGTTTCTACACCTTAGTGAGCCTTTCTTCCCTAGGGTTTCATTGTTGAGGCCTTGCTATAGCAACACCTCAACATTTAACCCTCTTGTCTTTAGTTTTATCCTTATCATTTAGTCCTTCAACCTTTGCAGCCTCTTTTGACTCCATTTGCCCTAGTAGCGCACTAGTCTAAGACCTCTTTTATTGAGTACCTTGATCACAAACAATCTCTAAACATTCTTGAACAACCTCTAACTATTTCTAACCCTAGCCTAGAACTAATCTTACTAACCCTATTGCTGCCGTCACCTTTTATGCCATAAACACCTTCATGCAACATTCGTTTTACCTTTAAAGTAGTTGAATGATTGGTTAAGGCATCGTTTCTAAAGTGTTGATATTGTTACATTGATTGCCACTCATCATTTTAGTCTCTTTAGCATTTATTATGAAGTGATATTGTAATCATTGCTATTGTATAAACATTGATTTACTTCGTCAATATTATTACTCAATTGCTTATTATCAAAAAGTCATTGATTGTATGAAGTACTAACCAACAAGTAAGCTTGCACATGTATAGTTTCTTTGTTGCTTGTCTTGGGCAGGTACACTTCTTGGTTACTACTTCCGGTTATCTTTTATCTTTATTGGCTATTAAGTCGGACTTTCTGATCAGGTGGTGACTTGTGAGGGGGAATATTATCACTTAACCTTTTTAAGCCTTTTGCCTTCTCAAAACCCCAGGTCACCAGGGACGTCCCCCCTGGGCCTTACCTCCCTAAATAGAAAGAGCTATCCCATTGAGGTGATAGTGGTGGGATAGTCTCAGTTACGCCAGTTTGCCCTCCTTTCATCTGTCCTTTATCTTAACTTCAAACTGTGCAATAACACTCATCACATCCAACAAACTCAGTGTATGGGAGATGGTAAGCCAACGTCACCATAAGGTATGTTAGTCCTTCTTTCATGCGAAGTGATGTGCTTAATTTACTAGGCATGTGAATGAGGATCATTGGTTGAAGTTGGATAATGGATCACTAGCTCAAGAAGTTATGTTTGTTTCCTTGTTTCACCTTGGTGGCCAACATCTGTGCCCTAGTCCCATGTTGTCACCGCCCAGGGAAAAGGGGTACTACTAGGGGGCCCTCACAAGGGTAACGTTTTGTTCCCCACCATACTTAACACCTTCCATCTTAGAGCCTATCGCAATGTACTAAACTTCGGTAATGGGTTATGGCTCATTCTCTCATGAGAAGAGGGGTTGAAGGCTCAGAGGTTGATTGTAGCTGCTACTAAAAGAATAAAAGAATGATGCTAAAGAAAGAAAGGAATGATAGTAAAGGACTCTCAAAAGCTAGTCCAAACTTGAGCTCCACCCTTTTTGCATTCGCCCCAATCCCAAGCAGTGATGTTATAGCTTGAAACCTTATAAAGGAGTCTTGCAAATATGATAAGAGGACAAATAAAAAGGTGGATTAAGGGGTTTGGAAAAATGTAGTGCTTAGAAAGCGCTAACTCAAGAGAGAACACCCTCCACAAAGGCACTCATAGAAATGGACTCAATGACACCATAAACCATGAAGTAAACTTGATCCATATCACTATCACACTTATTCTTGAAGGGTTCTTTTCTTTCACTGATTTCCCTTGGGACATAACCCTCTGCCTGGGTCCTTTCTTTCACTGTTTTGGTTGGCACACCTAATAGGGTTAGGTGAAGGTCCTCCCATATTCAAACTTGACAACTTAGATAAAGTCCTGAGCTAGTGTGAGATTTGAAGGGGAAACTGATGTGAATGGTTTATGTGGCTTATATATTAAGTAACAACTTACTTTGCATGAATCAAGGACTAGTATGTCTTATGAACATTAGCTTTACTAGATTTCATATTTTCTTTTGATCTGGATGCCCCTGACACGGTTCTTTGATGGACACCCCTTGCTTTCGCCCAAGACATTGTGCCTTTGTTGTAGGATGTGTCACGTGTGATACAGAATAGTGAGTCACCTAGTGACTTGACACATTCAGACAATGGCTCTTACATCTTCAGGACCTTGGACAATGGACAGATGGGCTTGATTGTGATGGATATGGTCATGGTGGCATAGAGATGGGTAGAAAGCCCACACCTTGGGCTCTATGCCCTAGAGGCTATCTTGCATTGGATGGATGACGTTGCATAGGGAGATAATACTAATAGGACACACAAAGATGATATACAACCTTCTCCTCTTTGGACGCCACCACTTGCACCTTGGACATTGGACATTTAGATGATGAAGTCATGCTAGGGTTTGACAGAGATGATGGGGTTTGTTGCCACTTGGATGCCAATGATGACTTGAGATGTGGGATAACATTCTTCCACCACACTTGCACCTCCAACGATGATACATGGCCTTGGAGAGGCCCCCTTGAGTCCTAGCCCATTGGAGGCATGACATCACCACACATGTGATCACTTATGTATTATTTTCATGATTTTGACATTTGTAGAGGCAAACTTGAGGGGTTGGCCCCATTTATAAACATGACTTTTCACTTTTGAGACTATTGGATTGCTAGGGTTTCCTTATAAATAAGGCTAGCGCTCAACCTTATTCATCATCATCACTTCCTCTCACATTTGTGGGAGTGCTACTTTAGAAAAGTTCGCTATCTCTTGTCTCTTAGATCTAGTGTGCACTTGTTGAAGGAGGATCTTTGTGGATACTTTTTTGCTTTCTTGGATGTGTGTTGCTGCAACTAGGGTTTTTCTTGCCTAGCGGCTTGGGTAAGTAAGTAATTGCTACAATTTTATGTCATTGCTAATGTTTTAAGGTGATAATTACTATCTTGTGCATGTTAATTTGTCTTGGTGACACACCTTAGGGAGGAGACATAAGTCTTTCTCTCCTCCATATGCTTTGCTTGTCCAAGTTCGGTGAAAGCAGTCTTTTGCTAGGGTTAAGAATCTAAATCCCAAGAGGCTTTGCACCTTAGGGTTTTGATCCTAGTCTTTGATCTTTCACCTAGGTTATCTTGAAGAGAGAAAGAAACACCTAGGCCCCAAGAGGCTTTGCACCCTAGGGATCATTTTCTTGAAGGTTTAGTCCTAAAGCCCAAGAGGCTTTGCACCTTAGGGTTTAAATCTCATTCTTCTTTATCATCTGGTTCAATCTTCAAGGTGTTACATGGCTGACTCCATAATCCCTAAAAGACAACAACACTAGTCTAAAGCTTTTCTTATAGTGAAAATTGCACTTAGAATCCACATTCTCTCCCTCAAAGCGATTTTACCGAGTTCTCTAACCCTAACTTTAGCAAACTAATGATATTTATTGCTGTTGTTACAAAAGTTTGCTACAACCACTAGTTTTTACTTTAATTTGCTGCATACATACTTGAAAAAGTGGCTTAAGATACTCATAACTCTGATTGAGCAATTGGATATTATTGTACATGTTAAAGGCTTGGTTTATGCGCTAAATTGCTACATTTCTGAGTAGTTTTCTTGCTGCTGTTGCAAAACATTAATTGCTGTTATATTTTTCTTTACTGCTGTAATCTTGCAACAGTCATGGAATCTATTCATTATCTAGTGTCTAAGAGGTCATTTATAAGCTACATAACTTGGTAATTGCCTATTTTATGCTTCAAATTGTTTATTGTCTGTTGAAATAATGTAACTGCGAAGAGCATTCTTATTATTTTGTTATTGGATTAAATCCCCATTGTGGATTAATCATGTCATTATTATTATTTTTATTATTAGATTAATCCCCATTGAGGATTAATCAAGTCGGTAATT